>OZ057412.1:162681431-162970383 GCA_964056705.1 Troilus luridus
AGTATGAATAGTATTATTTGAGGATTCAGAGTCGAACTTAAAGATGTAATAATCAATGAATTCCTACTTGGTCTGGTAATTAAATTCGAAATCCTGCATGCTCCTTGTTATGTATCAAATAAAATTATCCATAATAACAATCAAGTTTTATATTATCATCTTTTACGGAAATAACCACCCTTCCATAACAAACACTCAGACAGCCCAGATCTTACTGTTGCTTCCTTCCCACCATACCCTCTTTCGGAATTTTATTTTAAAAAATAAATTTTTGGGGCATCAGAGGAGTTAATTTTGCTTAATTTAATTAAATAAGATATTTAGTTATATTAGATATTTAGTTTTAGAATTTGACGAAAACATTTTGTTTAGTGTATTATTTTTTGTAGAAAACGTATCCTAATGTGTCCTATAACAAAGGACCCTTCGCTAATCATTACACCAATACACGCTATATAAAGATACTAATATTTATTATATTACAGCTGGACTGGTCGGAGTACTTAAGCGAACTGATGGAAGGACTCAAGACGCAGATAGAACTCAACGACACTGTTCTAGTCGAAAACAAGGATTACTTCGTGGCACTTGCTTCTAGGCTTCACAAGTCCAGGCCGGAGACTTATCGTAAGTCCTCTATATATGATTAATAAAGATTTTAAGTATAACAACTGCTTACAATAAATAAAAAAATGTCTCCCTAAAAAATAAAAGAAGTTTTTAATCCTACAAGCTCACATTTAATTACATTCTGAATATAGAACTGTCCATAGAACTGGACAATGATTTAAAATGACGGGACATACTTAAATATTTTGAAAATTTTTGCATGCATTCAATGAAACTAATTAGAAAAAAACTGCCCATATAATTCAAGGATCGTACATAGGAGTATTGAACCTTAAATCCGACAAAATATAAATTATTTTTATGTTTATATTTTTATACCGCTCTTGTAGAAGCTTCGTAGATGAGAAAAGTATAGATATAAGTATAAATCAGCTATTTATGAGTAAATATCTTCCTATAATATTAACTGTACATTTAATTTTATTATTATATCTATCGAATAAATAAAAATAAAAATGGCAATTTTTTTTCTGTTATATGGTCTCAACTATGCATTCATAAGCAATATTTCATTAATAAAGCCCCAATAGTTAAACAATATTAATTTATCAACAATTTTAATATTAAATACCATTCATTTATAATGCACACAAAACCCACATTTTAGATAGTTTTTTAAGGCCTGACCCTCCTATATACCTGTAATGTACATCTCAATATCAAATCACTAAATTATGTTAGGTACACATTTAAAGCTTAAATTATATATGATTTGTAATTCAAAAGACTATTTCAGGCTATAATAATAAAGATACAATTCATTAATTATTAACTGAAGTTAATAAAATTCTTATTAATTTAAAATAAAATTTACCATAACATTTCCAGTTATTTTCTTTTGATTACGATCTTTGTGAGCTCCTTAGTTAGAGTCAATTTAAATTCGGTGAAGATGATATTTATTTTTCTTATTGATAACGAGTTCTGTCCCAATTAAGTCACTCCCAATCTTCCCTCATCGCTTCATTGAGCGTATGACCTTATTATATTTTATATCATTATTTAATTATGAATTTTTACTTTAACAAAGAATCGATTTTTTAATATATCAACGTTTGACAGTATAGTGAAGTATAAGGTGGTCCTGAATGTGATAAAGGAATGAATCTTAAAATACTTAAATAATTTATACACCAAAAGGTTTATTCCCAAATTGAAATTAAAACATAAATAATTTCATAGCTGTAGATTCGCTATATATTTAAAACTCAGGTTAAGGTCTTTATTTCGCAAATATTATATACCATATGACAAACGTAAAGATGCTTTCTGCCTGACTTGCTGGTTTTACATTGTAAACTTCATTTATTTATACTTGATATTGTAAAGAATGAAGACTATATTTAATTCCAGAAACTGTTTAATATTTTGATCCACCAGGGAATATCAAAGAAGTTATTTAATATTGTCAGGATGAGGGTGTTCGAATATTTAATAAAGACGGAATCAGTAAGTTTTGTTCCAGAAAGTCCGACGATGTTTAAGTTGGGATGATTCCAGTTGTCTCATAGCCTTTAATTTATCGCCAGAATCTTTTAAACTATTATATTATTATAATACGTACTTCCTAAAAAGGACAATTAAAGGTTCATTCGCTCCAAGGTTACATCTTCACAAACACGTAAAAGGTCCTAACGAGGAGAATTTAAACTTTGAGAATTTAACTGATTCTTTGGTAGTTACGATTTTGTTAAACTTTGGACAAACTTTGTTAGATATTAGGTTTTGATATAATTTTTTTTTCAAATCAAAATTGATTAATTTTATAACAAAGTCATGAAATACGAACTTCCAGAGAAATGTAATGATAGTATTCGCTAACCTTTTATTTACAGTTGTACAAGTAGCAACTTTGGAAAAATTGAAGCCTGAGTATAAGTGAACATTTCATTATTATGCTTTCACTAGTCATCAAAAAGAGGATAGTCATCAAAATCACGTTCGATTTAACAATAAATGAAAATATTAACGACTTAATTGTTTAGGGAAGAAATTGGCCATTTGTTTTAATTGATTTACATAGTTTCTCACCAGTCGTAGTACTCATGTCCTCTTTCCCTAGTCCATACACTTCAAATAATAACTTTATTTTATAATTTAAATAATCTCTACATTTATATATGATTTACTCCTATAGCAGCAACATTTCTTTAATTTATTTTATCTATTTTTACAACATACAATTCTTTATATATCATTTTAATTTGTTTGTATTACATCTAGACCTAAAATGTGGGTCGAAAAGTCAGTTTCAAATAATTAGTTCAACCCTATTTAAGGAATTTTTACTCTTACCTCCATTTTCTTCCTCATATATCTATATCTATAAAAATCTTCTGTCACGATGTTTGTTGGGCTAATCTCCGAAACTACTGGACCGATTTTAATGAAATTTCGCACAGATATGTAACATTGTCTAATTTAAAATATAGGCTATGTTATATTTCTATTAATATCCGCGATATCTTTTTTGCAAAATTGTATTTTTTCTAACCTGTTGCATTTCTGATATGTTGTAAGGGCATGTTTGAGTAGTATAAATTCAAATTTGCATCAGAAAAAACGGATGGGAAAACTTTTGGAGGCCGAAAAAACCTCTAAATTGTAGGAGTTATTTCAGTTGTTTGCCTGTATCTCCTAATCGGTGCGTTTTTGGAAAAAAAACTGTGTAACCTTTTTAAAGTAGATTAAATTTTCTACAATATGAGCTCAAATGCAGCTCTGTAGGTCAAACAGACCCTCAGTTAAGTTCCAATATACTAATTGTTAACCAGAATCATAGCTCTATCCAGAATATAAAATCGGCATGTCACAGTGTTTGTAACAAAACTCCTCCGAAACAACTAAACCGATTCTTATGAAATTTATTGTGTATATTCAGTAGGTCTAAGAATAGAATGTAAACTAATTTTCATACCCCTAAGTTAATTATTAATTATTATATACTATAGTTTGATATAAGATGAATAAAATGTGAAATCAAGATATTAATTTTTTCATTTATTTATTATTTCTTTAAAATTCAAATTTTAACTAATATTTTTTTAAACTATTATGACAGCCACAGCAACGCGTGGCCGTGTCAGCTAGTATATATATATATATATATATATATATATATATATATATATATATATATATATATTGTTTAAACTGTTTTCTTAATACATAAGTATTGTCTGTTCATCGAGGTAACAAGTAGTACTTAATTTATAAATATTTATGTATTTTTTTAAAATTATTTCTTATAAATATTTATGTTTAATATATAGTATTTGACAAATATATGCGACATTTTAGATACATCAAAGTGGAATAGGAAAAGGAGATGCCAGGATTGACACATGAAGACATGTCAGTGCCTTGGAGTGAGATTGATGAGATTGATGCACTTAGAACCGCAAACGAATGTGAAGCAATTAGAACTTTATAAGGGGAAAAGTTAGGATCGGTAAAGCCTCCCGCAAGCATGGCCAACCGAACCGTGGGCTTAGGCTCAAAGCGTTTGCCGAACTTAAAAGACCAAAAATACAGATAGCTATAAAAAATAATGACTATAATATCGAGATGAAAATGGTCCCGGTTAAGGTCAGAAAAACAATGTCTTAAATAGAGTTGAACTATATATTTGAAGCCCATGTTTCGATCAACATTGCAGGTCTTCTTCAGGGTGAAATAGACCAGATACAAAAGTAGAAATAATTTTATTATGAAAAGAAAAAAAAAATTGTTGTCTACAATTTCCATATTTAAAAGTTCAATTAATAATTACTCATCGTCCGATTAGCTATAACAAAAAAAAAATGCGTTAAACGAAACCAACAAACAATAAATTTAAAATAATTTAAATAATAATAATCATTACACTTGACAATAATTTCAATTTTAAATCTTATACCTTATGATATTATTTATTATTTTCTTATGGCATGGGAATAGTTAAATTATTATAGAGAATTATCTTGAACATATAAAATAGTTAATGAGAGCGGGACACAAGGCTTGCTCTGCTTTGATTATTTTACAATCCAGATATTTTTTAAAATTATCATTAAAACTTTAGAAGAAAAATATGTATTATTATCAATAGTTACCGAGATATTTATAAAGAAGTCACACGTCTATTTATTTTGGTTTGATTTAAAAATCACAGATCTGGTTAAAGACCCAACTAAATTTCATATTTACTTTACTAGTTGACTCTGAGAGTGGTGTGAAATGGTCAGGGGGCGCAGTCAATGGTTACACAAAATAAGAATAACTTATTTAATTGTACCTACATTTCGGCCTTACATTTATTAGATGTGGGCCATCTTCAGGGCAGTGAGTTCTTCTGAGTTCTAACTCTAACTCAATTAACTAAATCCAACTCAGTCAACAAAACGAACTCCAACAAACTCTGTCAAACTCAGTAGGAGTTTCCTCCTCACTGCCTTAAATAATGTCTACATCTTAGGCCAAAACGTAGGCACAATAAAATAAGTCATTCTTATTATGTTTAATCGTTGATCGCACGCCCTGGCCATTTCACACCACTCTAACTAAATTTCAAGTTGAGAATACGAGTATTTAATTTTAATTAAAATATTAATAAAATAAAACTATTAAACTCTCTATAAAATAACAACGAAAAAAACCTGTTAAGCGGTAAGTATTAGCAACCGTACAGCGTAGAAACAACCAGTCCTTATTAGATACTAGTGAAAGCAACTACTGGCCCTAGATAGATTGCGCCCTGTGGCCCAAAGAAAGACAGCTAAAGAATGCAAATGAATCTCCTTCGACCAGGCAATCCTCTATAATTAAAAATTTAGGTATGCGTTTTATTTCAAATATTAAAATTACATGTCCGTACATATAAAAAGGTTTATTATAAAATATAACTAAAATGCCCTCAAGAATAAACATAAAAATTACCTTGATATTTGAGACTTTAAATATCACAAAAAGTCGTCCCATTAGTACCTCTTCAATTAATTACCTCAGAAATAGAATTTAAAAAAATATATTTATAAACAACTTTTAAATTAATAATTCTATAAATATTAAGTTAACAGGCAAATGGTATACAGTGGATTCAAAACTATTTTAACAGCGAGAACACAATATATTATAAGTAAGAAAAAGGACAAGAACTGCTGGTGCACAATACAGTAGGTACATGCTTAACTAATAAAAACTCTACAACTACAGCAGACTAATGCTACTTCTACAACTACTACACTGCACAACTGTGCGATACAGACTAAGCTCTACGCTTGATAGCTGGAGAATATAATAGCTCGGAATCCCCACCATAGCAGCTGACTCCAGCGGATGGGGGTAGCTACACGCTCCCCGCCTCTCTCAACAACACCTGCTCAGTCCTTTCAGCATGTTGTCTGTTTAATATTTAACTTTACAACAATCAAATATTATTCATTAATGCAAGTAGTATTATTTCCTAAAATAGAGAGAATATGCTTTCTCATTGTTATAATACTTTGTTGACAAATCTTTTCATCACTATATATTCTACCATACAAAGAATATTCAAATAAATAAAATAATTAAGACATAACTGTAGGACATCATAACATATTGGGGAACCGTATGTTTTAAAATATATTATTTTTTTTAATTGATATAAAGGCGGGAAATTCATATTATTTTTCCGCCACGATAATACCAAGCTCTTGACTTTTGTCCCGAAATTTAAAAATCCGAATTTATAAAAATTATCATTCTTCCAAATGTTCTCTAAAGTTGTGAGACGTGGCCGTTACCGCTGAAGCAATAGCAACGTCTTAAGGTATTCAAATATAAGGTGTCTCGAGGATATTGGGTAGGAAAAAGGATGAGACCACTGGAAAGCTTAAAAGATTACACAGCGCGGAATTGCGGAACATAAACCGGTTTAAATTACTTAAGTGATATAATTATGTCGGTCTAAATATCCTACTACTGATGATGATTACCACCTTAATGATTTAAGACAGCAATATTTTCGACATTTAAAAAAATATCATTTTTTTAAAATGTCGAATTATTGCTTGGAAAAAAAAATATTTGCTTGGAAAGTAATATCAATTAGGAACCTTAATTTATAGTGCCAAAAAAAATTAACTTCTTAAAATACAAAGTACTTTTAAGAAAAGACAACGCATAAGATAAAAGACTAAAATTTCTTCAAAAATGACGATCCTCCTTGACATTAAAGACTTTAAATATTAAGGAGGATCTTCTTGACCTGTTTATTTTAATTCAACCAAAGCATCATTTTAATTTACCATAAATATTAAAGAATTCGAATTCCCACGTTGATAACAGTGTGCTGGGTTCTTTTCTATTTGAGATAGCCAATTGATATTCCTCGCCTGTTAAACTCTTACTATTTCCATACGAATCTTCTTTTGTATTTAGAAGGAAAAGATTGGTCACTCGTACAAGATATTGAAGTCGAATCTACTCTAAGAAAAATATAGGTTCCCAAAAGACAATCAACAGGGTTTACAAAGCGTACATTGAAATGGGGTAGTGAAAATATAGAGTTCTCTAGGCCCATAAAATATCTCGACATCAAGTTCTATAATTCATCATTGAACCCCTAAATTCAAACAACAAAAAGCTGGTCTCTTGTGTGTCATAAAAATGCTTAGAAATATCATTTATTAAGCATCATTGCCCCTCCTCCATGGGCTTGCATTCTTCTGAAGTATGACATGATCTACTGATAGAAATCTTAGGAAAAAAACCCAATTAAATATTCCAAAAAACTAAAGGTTCCTGTCAGATGCGAAAAACGACAGGTATGTGTTATTTCTCTCTAATTATGCAATTTATTGCTATGTATTTAGAAGAAATATATAAGAATAAGAAATAAGAATTTATTCTCTGAGAAAGAGAGTGAAGGGAACGATGGTAACAAAAAACAGGTACCAAATGATAAGAACCAGTTTGACGACGGAGGGTGCCTTTGGGACAACTGGGAAGTAGTGGAAAGGAAGAGAAACAGAGACGCCTAATTCTTCAAATAACCTTTTTAAAGGTATTCCATAATTCCAGTTAACATCGTTCTTTCAATATTTTCCAATCACTAGATGAAAAGTAGCTTCTTTCCAAATTTTAACGTTTTAATGCCATGGGGAAGAAATGGTTCGGATGGATATCACGGAATCAAGTCGAGGAAGTCAAAGAAATAATTCCTTAAGTAAAAATAAAAACGTTTTGACCCCCACGAAGGTCTTCATCATAGCTTGTAATGAGGTCACTAATGAGGCTATTGATAAATAAGAGGAAGAGAATGGTCCGGGTGGAAGTAAAAAAAATACACCTAAAATAAATACAATTAAATAAGGAGACTAATTATTTGAAAGCCAACGTTTCGACACACATTGCAGCCTTCTTTAGGCCTGAATATACAAGATACAACAAATTAAAATGGTACATAATAAAAAAAAAAAACATAAAGGCATGAAAGTATATGAAAAATGTGTAGCATGTACTACAATTTATTTACTATGTATCATTTTAATTTGTATATATTTTGTATATTTAGTTCTGATATCAAGCTTGATAATCAGTCATTCCAACTCATTACTCTAGATTGTTTTAAAATTATTATTCTATATTTACATTATTCCCTATTTTCCTACAGCATTTTAATTATTTATTTTATTTAAGTACCCTTTATAATGTTTTATGAAAAAACTCTTCTATACCATCAAAATTCCTATTAATTCTTTGTATGTTCCACCATCTTTTCTTTTTATCCATAGATTAATTTGTGTTGCTTTGTTTATTACTCATTTGATAATTCTCTATAATTATTCCCTCTGTTTTTATATTTATTTAAGGAACCCCATCTTCGTTTTTTATCACTATGGCTCATTATAATACACCTCTATCAATCAAGACAACAGTCTTTTAAAATTTATTATTCTCTTCATTCCAATTCATCTACGGTCGGTGAATGCACGTTCACGGCAGAGGAATAGAAAAATCTACTATTCATTCTAATCTCGTACATTCTGTATAAATTGTCTGTTTTCCGAATCATCATTTCTTAACTACCTACCCTCTTTCTTTCTAGTCCAAAAGACCGGGTAGGATTACGAAATTCAGGAGTAAGGGAATACAAGGACCTTTCGAAGAAGAACCATTGGAGTGATGGAAGGCATTAGGGTGGATAACCTCTATACTGAAGCCTACTTTGGATATGATAAATAAATTAATAATGGAAGTGAGGCATTCAAATTATTAATATTACCCTTGCAAGCTGAAAGGTATTCTCAAAAATATTTTATTTTTTTTATTTATTATTTATTTATTGATATTTACAACTATATTACAATAATATAACAAGTAAATTGGCTGAGTGATACATAATGACATGATATAATGACAAGTAGAGAAACTACCCACTGGTAGTACTCAAATCGCATGTTCAACTAAGAAGGTCACGTGGCCATCTTCTTCTCAGACGCCTCGGAGGATTATCGGGAATTGAAGAGGAAGCTAAGTTTGAAACTAGAGGGTTTGAGTGGAAATGAAGTTTGTTATGAAAGGATAGATACCGGGTTCGGGCCAAATCAGCAACAAATGGGACATTAAGGTCGTTATGGATGACTTTATTCTTAACAAAATAAGGAGCGTTGAGGATTTTACGAAGGATTTTGGATTGTAGGGATTGGATACGAGAAGAATTTGATGGCTTAGTGGAGCCCCAAAGCTCTACTCCGTAAGTCCAAATAGGTCGTATGATGGTCATGTAGATGAGTCTTTTGTAATTAACTGGGAGCTTAGAGCGTTTGTCTAGTAAGTGTTGAAGTAGCCTGAAACGTCGAGCGGTTTCTTGTCTTTTCAGTCTTGTATGAGGATTCCAGGTTAATCGTTTGTCGAGATGCAACCCTAAGTATCGGATCTGTTCTACAGGCACAAGTGGGATATTATTAAAGGATACTGAAGGGCAGGAAGTCATTGGTTTACGACGTAAGGTAAAAGTGATTTGATGGGATTTTTGAGAATTTATTTTAATTCTCCAGTTCTGGCACCATTCTTCAAGATCAGTGATATGGGATTGGAGGCTTTGGGATACAATAACTGGATTGGTATTGACTGATAATACACATGTATCATCAGCATATGTGGTAAGGATAGTATTAGGATGAGTTGGGATGTCAGCTGTATAAACTGTATAAAGGATTGGGCCAAGGATACTACCTTGAGGAACACCAGCAGATTGGGAAAAGAGGGATGAATAGACATTATTATGGTTTACTTGGAAAGTTCTGTTTGTGAGATAGGATTGAAGGATGAGAAAGTAGGTAGGCGGTAGAAATTGACGGAGTTTATAGAGCAATCCCGGATACCAGACTCGGTCGAAGGCCTGTTCCACGTCAAGAAAGACGCCCGAACAATATGATCCACGTTCTAATGCAGAGGAGACTACATCCACCACACGATGACATTGCTGAATAGTGGAGTGGGATGCTCGGAATCCAAACTGGTGATCTGGAATTATGTGATTTGCATCAAGGATGGGGTGCAATCGTTTGAGGATGAGTTTTTCAAGGATTTTACCCATACAAGGTAGAAGAGCGATAGGACGGTAAGAGGAAGGGTATTCTGGTTTTTTTTTAGGCTTGGGTATCATTTTTACAATGGATAGTTTCCAGAGGTCAGGAAAATATGTGGAGCGGAGTACAGCATTATATATATAGGTAAGGAATAGAATGGCTTTTCTAGGAAGGTGTTTTAAGATATGAATTGTGATGAGGTCGTGCCCAGGAGCTTTGCGGGAAGGTAATCTGTGAATAATGTTGGATATTTCTGTAGGATGGAATGCTTTGGGTGGAAGGGACATTTGGAGGGGAACATCTAACGCTTCTTTTATATGTTCAATGTTAGTTGGGTTAATGATATCAGGATGTGGATGAAAGATTTTGGAAAGGTACTGACCAAATAACTGTGATTTTTCTCCGTCATTTCTTGTCCAGTTATTTGATTCAGTAAGGAGTGGATGATTAAATTCTTTGAACTTTAGGAGTTTTTTAGTGGTCATCCATAATGTTTTGTCGGTGGTTGTAAGATTTTCAGTCCAGGTAATTAAATTTTGAATTTTGAATTTCTTTATTTCTGCTTTTAGTTTGTTAGTTAATTTTGTATATATAGTTTTATCTGCTGGGTATCGAGTTCTATGCCACTTCGATCTTGCTCTGCGTTTTTCTCTTAATAAGATTCGAATATGCTGTGGCAAATCAGTCTGTTGATAGTTAATAATTGTATGATTTGTGATGTTATCATGTAAACTGCTTCTGATTGAAGTTGTAAGTTTCTCTATGGCTGTATCAATGTCTTGTTTTGTCTTCAGTGAAATTTTTAAGTCCAGTTTGTCCTCCAAGTCATAACAAAAATCATCCCAGTTGACACGTCCTGTAATCAGTGTGGGAGGGGAAGGCTTGGGAGCAAAACTTGAGTGTAAGAAAAGGAGGACTGGACTATGATCTGATGACAGGTCGTCCAAGGATTCAATGTTGGCATGTGCGGGGGAAATTTGGGATGTAACAAATATGTCAAGGATGTCGGGACGTTTTTTGAGGGACGGTTTTTGAGTAGCTTTTTGAGGATGTGATGGAAGATAGAATATTTCCACGGTAGTTGGATGTTCGACAACCCCATCGTTGGTGTTTAGCATTGTAGTCCCCTCCAGCAATGAAGCGCGGTCCAAATGATAGGAATAAGGAATCTAAAAGGTTATGGGAAATGGAACTACCAGGAGCACAGTATACAGCTGAAAGTGTGAAATGGAATGGACGAGTCGTTATGTTTACAGAGGTTGATTGGATAGCATCAGTTGGAATGGAAGGAATCAGGGAATGGGATATATTTTTATGAATGAGAATACAAGATCCGGCATGTGAAGTGTTATCTGGGTGGTCTGATCTGTAAGTGATGTAGTCACGTATGTAGAATAGTGAGCGGTGTGTGAAATGTGTTTCAGTCAGTAAAGCAATATCAATTTGTTTGTCATGTAGAAATATGTCAAGTTCGTCACGGTGATTATTCAGTCCATTAGCATTCCACAATAGGACAACTAGGGGTTTTATGCTCATTGTGGACGATTAAGTGGGAATTCGGTTAGGATTCTTGTCAATAGGATGATCAGCGGTTTTATGGTTTCTTGAAGATCTTTAAGGAATGATGTTAGGATTGAATTAATGTCGTTGGGGTTTTGCATTTGGATAGGATATAGATCTGGAGGTTGGGGTGGATAATTTACATAAATAGGGGCGTTGGTTGGGGGTTGAGCCTGAGGTACTGGTTCTGTTTTCAACGTGTGTTGAACTAGGGAAGGGGCAGGATTCGGATGTTGTGGTGGAAGATTGACTCTTAAGTTTTGAGGGTGGAGAGATATTTGCTGACGTGGAGTTTGGACTTTAGGATTGGGTCGAGCATCTCGGGGTTTAGGTTGGGAGTTTTTGGGCTTGTTATAGGAAGTCTGGGGTTTATGTTGGGAGGTTTGAGGCGCCTGATGTTGAGGCTGGTGCTGGTTAATTGTTCTGCTTTCCTTTTCCGGAGGTAGAACTGTGGTGGTAGGTTGTTGTAAGCTGTTCTGCGTTTTTGGCAATTCCGGGAAGATAGTGGAATTGTTAACTTCTGGTGGCTGAGGAACGTTATTTTCTAGTCTTCTCTCTTGTATTTTGTGTGTTCTCTGTCGTAATGAATTTTTATAGACCAAGCAACCTTTGTAGTTCACCGGGTGGTCCCCACCGCAAAGAACACATTTCGGAGGCTCGTTTCTGGATTTCTGTCATGCTTCAGTAAGATGTGAGCCAGCACACTTGACGCATCTGGCTTGATGGCGACAATAGGTCTTGGTGTGACCTAAGTTTTGGCACCTAGCACACTGACCTAGAGTGTTTTTCTGTCTGGGCTCCTCGAATTTTACGGTTGAGTAGACAAGTCTGGTAACTTGAAATATTTCAACGTTATTTTTAGCCGGTTCTAGATCGACAAAAAACAACGGAAGAGGATATTTTTCAGTGGGGTGCAACACTGAAGAGATGTTTCTGATGGTGTGGCCTATCTCTTCAAGATCTCTTTTGATAGCGTCTTTAGGCGTGGTTGAGTGAAGCCCTCTTAAAACTACCCTATATGATTTGTCTTCTTTTAGCTGGTAGCAGTGAAAATCATAGTTGTTGCTATTGAGATGATTTATTAATTTTTTGTAAGATTCTTTATTAATGGTATTGATTTTGATGTCATTTACTCGAGAGTAGCATGTAAAATTTGGCTGACCGATCAAATCCGCTACTTCTCTTCCGAAATTATAAAAATCTGTTATTTTGGTGATAAATATAGGAGGTGGTACCGGGTCATCGTATTTTTTACTTTATTTTACTTCTTGAATGTCCTTAGGAGCCTTAACTTTGTGACTAGGGTTGCTGCTGGTGGATGCTACAGGTTGTTTGACTGCAGTAGATTTACTGCGGGTTTTTGGTGGTTCAGATGTATTATTCTGAGTGGCTGCTGGTTTTAACATTGCCGCTTTGTTGTTTTTTTTGTTAGGCGAGTTGCCCGCTGAGCCAGGGGCAGATTTTCTTTGTCGTTTCTGAAGCGATCGTCTTTTTAAATATTGAGAATCGGTCTCACTGATTTCGGAGAATGGAGTCTCTTCCTCCGACAAATCACTCCCCGTATTGTCCACACTCATCATTGTATTATTAATTTATTATATGAAAAAATAAATAAATAAAAATTATCAATCATAAACTTTGTTAACTTCAATTATCTTAATTATAATGAACATATTTATTTAATTAATTTTAATGAAGAAAAGAAGAAGACAAAAAAAATAAATAAAAAATAAAAAGTTTACGTAACCGGGGTTAGATTGAAGACCGGAGAAGGTGGAGAGCCAAGCCTTGACCTTGATCTTGCTATCTATTGTAGTATTAGTCCTGTCTATTACTATGGGATTAAGGCCACGTTGCTGCCTTTAGCAGCCGGTCACTAAATTATTTTGTGTCTATAGTTATATTATTATCACTCACCTCACTTATATTGTTAATAAAACAAAGTAATGTCTATAAACTTAGTTTTGGTGAAGTTTGATGACATTATTTGAACTGATAATATGAAAATATTGTCTCAAGCACAGATCGATGTTAAACTTACACTTCACTTGCGGCCATGACACTTCCTCAAAAATATGAATTTGAATAATAAAAAAAAAAAAATAATAAAAAAAAAATAACAATAAAATTTTGTTAAGGTATTAATGGATAAATTTCAAACTAGAAGCCTTAACTTTCTGAACTAATAATAGGAAACGAAAAACCTGTCAATATTTTCCCCATTCAGGTATCTTAAGGGTAGAAAGAGAATAATAGCAAAGGAATAAAATAGATCTAAACCACAAAATGCAATAAGACACTAACCAGGACACATCCCTCCACCTCCAAGGCCCAAATCCAACTACAGAATCATAAGAAAGGTTACCAAACAACACCAGGGAATCGTCAGATAAAAATTAGAACATGCAAAACACACTCACAAAATTTCAAAAAGAACAAAGAAAAAGTATTAATAATACAATAAACAAAAAAAAATGGAAGACAGGAAACCATACAAAATAGGAAAGTAAAACTGCAAGAGAAAAAATACGTTAGCAATTAAATATATTAATATAGAACAGCTTAAGCTCAAAAAAGATATAAAATACTTGTTAGTTAGTTAGTTGTTTATTTAACGCCACTTTATGCCGCTAAGGCTAATCGGACGATGCTACAGTGGGAGCTCTAAATTTTCCCTATGCAGGTTTAATTAGGATTTTTAATGAGTACCTGACATCGTACAGGCTCGGGACACCCGTTTAACGTCCCTTCCGAAGGACGGCGTAACTAAGGATTTTTTACTTCCTTAAAAAAATCCTAGGGCCACCTACCGGGCTACGAACCTGCGATCTTGGGCTTAGTAGTTTGTTACGCTAACCACTAAAATACTTGTTAAGACGTGGCTGCATGGATGAAATATTGACACCTATTTTTCCCTTTTTATTAGTTTAGAAACATAAGGTTTCTAGGTTGGAATTTTTCCCTAAAGTTTTAACCAGCATTTTAGATCTCTATGTGAGCTAATGCTCTCTTATATTATAATTAAATTTTCTTTTAGTTTTTTTTAGTTTTATACTTGATCACTTCGGGCCCTTTTAACCTCTTAAAAACATTTTAAAATAGAAATTTATATCAATACGTATAAATTAGTCAGTAAATTTATTATTCTCTCCCCTACATGGAAACGCCACGGAAAGTAAGCCATTCCTAACTGACAGTTCTGTATTCCCTGCACCGGTTGCATATTAAATGGCAGGTTGTTAATAGAAGGCAATGTTAACAACAATCAACAATCAACAATCAACAATTCCTGGTATTCTTTATGATATTCTATTAGCTTCCCAGTAGACAGCCATTTTGTTTTTTTAATTTATTGATCTATCTCCTGGTCTACTATCCGTTGATTAAATACTCCTGTGCCTCATCAAGGATACATTTAAACCACAAACTCTACTTCTGTAAAATCCTCTCCTAAAATTCCGATTTCTAAATTCTTCGTTTCCTTGTTTGAATCCCTTATAAAAATTCAAAGAAGGAATTTGAATTTCAAATAAAAAATCCATCTATGTAGTGCAAGAATATCGCTGAACGAAGATTGCTGTCTGCATCGTACTAGCATAAACTCCCCAGTTTCTACAGCATTCTTACCATCTTATTTCCGCCCCCTTGGCCTTTTTAATATATAAAATTAGGGCAAATTAAGCTTAATAATAAAGCTAATCACTTCCTCCATCCTATACCATGATCCCAGTAAACTGCGCTAAATAAATATCAGTTCAACTCTTCACGGACCATTCTACGAAAAATCCTACAAACCACTCACAAATTTCCGCGAGCCCATGATGTGATAAGTCTAAAAAGCTGGCAATGTTCTTAATTATTGCACCACCTCAATCCAACAAGCAATCTGGAGTCCATGTCTCTTTTCCTCAAAATATTACTAGAATAATCTTATGCCCCAAAATTCTCAACCTTAATCGATTCAAACGACGCTCTGCCACTCTTTGCCAAAGAGTTAGACACCTGAATAACGTGGACTGTACAGTTATTATTCTCAAGTAGTTCAAAACAAACTGGCAACCTTTGTTTCCATATCCAAAATATATATTTGTGATAATGTATTCTGTAATATACTAATAACAACTTATTACTGGCTTCGTCAGTTGTGAATTTAAAAACAATATTCCCCAAGCATTTATCCCTTCAATATGTTCCCTCAACTCAAATTTCGGCCCATCCACACTATTGAAGTTTGGAAATACCTCAATCTCTCTTCTCCGACTCCAAAAACTTTAAAGAATTTGAAGTCATGTTTTTCATAAATAACCTAAAATCTCATTGGTCCTTCGCTAATTTCCGAAAAAAAACAATTATATTCCTTACTTTAAGTCCGCTAAACCCACCTTCCTCAAGTAAAGAAGCATATCGCCATTTTCTGTAACCCTGTCTATAACACACCATCCGGTATATCTGAATTTCCGGGGGGAGCGTGAAGAGAAGTCAGGGAGGGCGGGATAACAGTTGAAAATAAAATAATTTTCACTACGTTTTGATTATTTTTCTCTTACCAGTACTTTTTTATCTTAAATTGAAACTTATAATGCTGTATCTTTTTTTTTCAAAGTAACCCTTTGAAAGTACCGTTTATTTGTTGGCGCATTCCATACTTAAATATACTATGTGCCTTTTAAAATTTATTTTTACAATAAGGATTAACAATGTTTTATCTTGTGATAGTAAAACTAAATGTTTTCTCTACTTTATATCAGTAAACCAGAGAAATTTTTAAAAAGTATACTCCATCAAATTCTATCAAATCGAATCCCAAACAATGCTTCTTCGTGCCCTTGACCGGACCTTGTTAGACAACAATATTTTAATTGGATATTTCTGAATGCTGTACAAGCTTTCGAGGATCTAGAAGATAGATTTTTTAGATAGATGTTTTTTTCCTCAATCTATTTACTTATTTTTTTCAGTAAAAGTATATCTTATATCTCTTGTATATTTTATGGCGGTTACCTTGTTAGCCCAACCGACCGAGGGTTTTTACAATAAAATTTCATGGTCACTACTTCTTGACTATTTATTGAATTTATTTGCAAACTTCATTCGTCAATGTAAACTACTTTTATATATGTGCCTATTGCTAAACAATTGAACGTTTTATAGTTTCAATTTCGACCAGGTTTTCAAGTTAAAGTTCGACTAGAGCTTATGTTAAACCAACATTTTATTGACAAAATAAAAGGTCGTGGAGGTTGTACTAGCCAATCTGGAGCCCAACTAAGGGAGCCTTGTAAGCAATTGTATAACAAATCAGTCTGGAACATCTCCAGCTTCTTGTCCTGGGGGGCTTCTCCGGATATTGGCTTCTCTTCTCAGGCCCATGGAATCTACTTTCGATCTGATTCAGGCCGATAGATTTTATCTTATTTATTGTGTTTCAGAATAAAAAATGTATATAAGTATATATTTTATGAATGTAAAAAAATAAATATCTTCATCTGTATTCATGAAACGAAGGTACTCTCAGGAATAATCTGCTACCTCCTAACCATATGAAATTTTTTACAGCTTCATCCATCGGATAATGTCAGCCATTTTCAAAAGAGTGTTCTGACTCAAAACATCGCATTTCTGAAAACTAGTATTTCTTATGAGGTACTTCTTGTTGTAATAACTTAATACAGCGGTGAATCGTTGGGTGACTAAGAACCATATGACATAGAAAAATTATTAAATCGGATGAAAGATAAGAAAACTAAGTTGGAGAAAAAAGAAGTGTTGAAGGCATATCTTACTTTTAATCTCGAAAATAATTATTAACATTAGTCCATATAGTATTTTTCTGTTAAAAAATAGTTGATTTTTATCAATTTGCGTTTCTTATTGAAAGCCCCGACCAGCTTTGTGCAAAATTAAAAGTTCAACGTTAATTAAAGCTGACCAACTACACCAATAACCAATATAGTGAGCAAAATTGTTAATAGTTTTGTCCCGGCAGTCACGATTTTGTCATAACGTCATAAGATGAATTATGATCTCAGTAGAGACAAAACTTCTGAACAAACAACAGATTTTTAAAAACTTTTTTGAAAATGGGAATATTATAACAATCACCTATGTTATTGTCCATAAGGTTACAATCGCTTACAATCCGATTATGAAAACATAACGGGGATTGTATCCCAGACATCTTTAGAACATCCAGATTTTCTTAGGATAAAAAAAACAACGCGAAAGTGGCCTATGAACTGAAAGTTCTGCTATAAAAATCATCATTATAGGCCACTATCATCCATTCATCATCAATTTTATTGAATAGAGTGATATAATAAACCACATTCGGCTTAAAATCCCTCAACTTTCGCTAGATAAATATATCCATGACACTTGTGAAATTATAAAGATAAGAATTCTAACCCACAATTCCTCTAAAAAAACAATTCTATTCTTGAAAAAATTTGAAATTGATGATATAAAAAATGTCATATTCCACTGTTTACAAAACAAAAAATTTAATAGAAAAAAATGATTTAATTCCAAAGGCCGAGGATCTTAAAACTAAATTCGAAAACAATTATGACAATCTATAGTAAATTCGTGTGTAATACCTCTAAAATTTATCTTAAAATTCGGACTTCAGTTGGGACTCAATGAGGTAAAATAGAAACATATTGGTCGACCTTGTATATATGAGAAAAAAATGGTGCGGGTGGAGGTCAAGAAAATTTTCTTATATAGGTATAAAAATATAAAAAGTTCTCCCTATATAAGAGAATTTTCTCACCTCTACCGGGACCATTTTTTTCCTCTTAAATTAGAAATAGTACCTATTAGTAAAATAAAATATGATTAAACGCAATCAAGACGAGTGTCTTAAGTTAACCTTTTCCAAAGCCTAAATGAAAAATGTGAGCAAAAAAAGGTTCTTATGATATCCATGTAACTATATTTTTATAAACTATTATCTGCTGAAATAAGATATAATTAATGTTTATATTGAAAACTAAATCAAGTTTTTTTTTTTAAATAACTTATTCTATGAAATTTACAACTGTAGTATACTAATACAAGTAATTACAATGAATCGTACATATTGGGATGTGATTTGACGGGATTTACGGGAATTTATTTTAATCCTCCAGTTTTGACCACATTTTTCAAGGTCAGTTATATGGGATTGAAGAGTAGGGATGCTATAATTGGATCAGTGTTGACTGATAATAGACATGTGTCATTCGCATTCATTGTAAAGATAGTATTAGGATGGGTTGGGATGTCAGCTGTATAAACTGAGTAGAGGATTGAGCCTAGGATATTGCTTGAGGAACACCACTCGATTGAGAAAAGAGGGATGAAAATACATTATTGTAATTTACTTCAAATGATATTATCCATAACGACCTTAATGTCCCATTTGTTGCTGAATTGGCCCGAACCCGCTATCTATCCTTTCATAACAAACTTCATTTCCACTCAAACCCTATGGTTTTAAACCTAGCTTCCTCTTCAATTCCCGATAATCCTCCGAGGCGTCTGAAAAGAAGATGGCCCGTGACTTCTTAGTTGAACTTGTGATTTGAGTACTACCAGTGGTTAGTTTCTACTTGTCATTTTCACATGTCATTATGTATCGCTTAGCCCATTTACTAGATGTATTTTTATTATACAGTTGTAAATATCAATAAATAAATTTAAAAAAAAAAAAAAAAAAACTTCAAATGACCTGTTAGTGAGATATGATATGATATGATTGAATAATGATAAAATATGTAGGAGGTAGGAATTGGCAGAGTTTGTAAAGAAATTCCGGGTGCCAGACTCAGTCAAGAGGCTGTTCCACGTCAAGAAATACCGCCGGACAATATAATTTAAGTTCCAATGCTGAGGAAAAAACGATCACCACACGTTGACTTTGCTGGATAATGGAGTGGTATGTTCGGAATCCAAACTGGTGATCTGATATAATGTGGTTTGCATTCAGAATGGGGTATAATTAGTTCAGAATGAGTCTTCAAGGATTTCACCCATGCATGGTAAAAATGAGATAGGATGGTAAGAGGAAGGGTATTCTGTTTTGTTTTTTTTAAGTGTCATTTTTACGAAGGATAATTTCCAGAGGTTAGGAAAATATGTAGTACGGAGAACACCTTTATAAGGAATAGAATGGCTTTTCTAGTTAGATAGTAAAAATGTAGACTAGAAATACAAGAATCTTATAAAAGAGGCAACAATTTCCAATGTCAAGTGTCTTTTGTGTTTATAAAAGGAAATAAGTCTCCTGTCACATCCAGAGATGTGTTTTCTTTGCTTTAGTTAAAAAAAAAAAAAGGGAAAAAGGAAATAGATAGTAAAAAAGAAAATGTATCAAGTGCCAGAAACCAAGACACATATAATACATAATTTATATTTATAATTTTTTAAAGCTATTATTATATTTTATTTAATGAAATTACGATCAAAGCAACACAAATTCGTTGGATATAGCAAATTGTGAATAAACTGGAACACAGCAGTTACCCTGTCAGACCCGAAATAACTTCAAGACAATTCAAGTCGGATTAGGAAAGTTTCTCTGAAGACCTTTTAAGTGCGATACGAGTTTACAAAAGTGAAGTTGTAATGTATAAGTCATATATTATAACTGAATGAACAGAATACAGTCTTTATCACTCATTATACATTAAAAATTAATATCTAGAGAAAAAATAAACAAAATAAAATTAATTACATCAATATTTCCTTTTTTAAGTTTTTAAAATCCAAGTTCTAGTATTTCATGCACAGATATAGTCACGCTAGTTATTTATCTTAGTGCAATATATATATATATATATTAGGGTGTCCCTTATATGGCAAAAAAAAATTTTTTTTAGAATTTCGAAACGCATACCCTCTACTTTTTTTATAAATGCTAAAATGTACTTAAATATGAAATTTCATATTTGTAGCATGATTGCAACCCGTGCCGACCGAGCTCTAAAGTTTAATAAAAAATGGTGTTTTGGCCTGACATTTTGGTTTGATCCAAAACTAATTAAAATGCAATAAATAAAGTAAATATGAGTAAGAATAAAATAAGATCAACATAAACTTTTATTTAAATACAAATTATAATAATAATTAATTAGGGTAACTTCTCTTTAGTGTAGTTTTTTTAAAGTCTGGATACAGATTTCTATGTTCCTGAACACAACACAACAAAAACTGTTTTTGCTCTTCTTCAGCAGACTTTAATTGCCACTGTGCATTCGAGCCAAGGTTTTGTATACATGTTGACGATAAATAAGCAAACATCTTGTAGATCATTTTTGTCCTTTGCAGTAATTTTAAGTTGCGATTGAAGCAAACTTAAGCATATTTTTATAGAATAGATCGCTCTCGCCATCCATCGCGCTTGATGCAAAGCTCCAGGGGAGCTGAGTTTTAGTTTATTCTCTGTATCTCCTCCTAAGAACACAACGCATAGTTCCACTAATTCGCGGTAATCGTCTCTAATAAAAGGTTTTTCCAGTTCAGTCTTATAAAAAGTTAACAAAGATGTAATTTTTGTCCCAGGAATATGTGCTTTAACGAAATTCAGAGGTGGCTCAATATTATCGGTGTTAATATTTTTCCAATTATCTCTTAACTTTTTGAAAATTGGAATATCTGGGCTACTTGTAATTTGCTTTACCTTGGTTTCAAATACAGCTTTAAGGACCAACTCATAAATATGATGACGACAAGCAAAAAGCAGTAATTCCCTTTCTAAAGTCTGCTCCAAAATAGCAAAAGCTCCACTGAAACAGCCAGTATATGAAGCTGTTGTATCGCAGCACATTATCTGTACTTTATCATGGAGGTTCCAGTCAAAGAGTGCAGTTGAAATGGCTTTAGCTTGATGTTTTCCAGAAGAACTCTCTAATTTTGGCACTGCAAGAAGCTGTTCTCTATCGTCAAATGAAGCAAGAATTGGCAAGCGTTCTTCTTTTGAACTTCGTAATGGAATCCAGGTAATAGTTTTCCATCCCAATGGACTGTGACTACGTCAGGCAAATTATTCTGGAGATCAATTTTTATTGCTTCTGCCCTGGATTTTCTCGCCTGAGTACGAATTCGCTGAATCGAAGATTTGTTAATAGGAAAATCATCGCTGTTCAGACCAAGCGCTTCTACAACCGCATGGAGAATCTAAACTGAGTCTCTTATGCTTAATTGGCATCGATCTAAAGCTGCTACCAGTTTAGGAGTTATGAAACTTTTCGTGCCTCTTTTAGAACTTTTTGTCAGGGCAAAGAATCTGAGTACTAAGTTCAGAGTTCGAAATCTGTTCCTCATCCGAATTCTCCAGACATTCCAAGCTATCTATCGAAGAAGTAGATGCAACAGCCAATAACTCTCTTTGTTTTACCTTTCTTTCCTCTTCTTCTAATCGTCTTTGCCTAACTCTTTCTTCTTTCTCTGCCAATTTTTTGTCAATTCCACCTAAGCATCCCGGTCGACCTGCCTCTCTCTGTTTCCTTAAAAAATCTTTGTCTTCCTCTATCTTCATTCTGTCGAAGGCATCAGCATGTGCAATATCAAATAAGTTATCAAGATCTTTTACAAAATTATTTTCAGGGTTCTTGAACTTCACCTGAGTTTTCTTACAGTTTTTTTTCAGCTCCCTCCAAACATGATATAATTCAACAAGTTTCTTCACGCAGTTAGGAAATGCCTTCGTAGGAATTCTGGCTTTTTCCCAAAATATAATGCATTCTCTTATAACAAGATTCGCACTTTCACTAACAGTCAGCTTGACTTCACGTATATTGTAAAATAAAACGGTGAGAACTTGTCGATTAGATGGTAATTTTGCACCATTTATCTGGTGGCTTGGCAGTCCGATAAGGTAAATATTTTGTTTATCACTTCGTAATTCCACTGACATCTTCACACAATAAACAACAACGCACTAATAATGTTAGAAATCACGTATGAAATGACAATTAAAACTCGCAGTAACAGGTCGCAGCGCTGCACCCGCGCAGCTTGAATGGACAATGTAAAAAGTCAAGTCGGCACGGGTTATCGTTTATAAATCGGGCTAATATTTATTTCTGTACTATATTAGGTCAATACAAAAGTTTTTAGAAGGTATGCGTAAAAATATATTGACATTGAAATTTAAGGGACACCCTAAATATATATATATATATATATATATATATTTTTTTTTTTTTATAAATGTCATTGCCTATCATCTAAACGTTATTTAATTTAACCATTGCTTTTTTTCCAAATAACGTTAGCTCCTCATGTTGATTCCATTTTTTATTTTATCTTGGTATCAAGGTTGCCTCCCATTAATGATCTGTTGTCAATGGATACGTCTTTGTGGGAGTTTTCCTTCCCGATTTTTTCTGATCTGCTACTTATGAGAAAATAATTGAAATTGCACATTTCCATCAGAGATCCATCAAACAAGGTGATAATGATTTATGTAACCAGAGAAATAGTCTTCAAGTTCATTTATGGTGAGAATTTTTGAGTTAGAGAAAAAAAAAAAAGATTTTTCGATTTTCGAAAAAGAAAAGTTCTCTTTTGGTCTTATTTGCGAAGACCTATATCTCCAGAACTGTATGTCTGACTTGGCATAGTTTTCAATTTACTTAGACATTTTCCTTTCCAACTAAAATAATGCCAATTTACTTGTCTTACATACCAGCATCGGTCTTTTGACGTAATAAATTTGTTTTTACTTCTGGCTTATACCAGGACAAAATTAAAATAAATTAAAACTATTTGATATTTTGATAAGTCGAATGTTTAATTTGATTAGCCAAAGTAAGAAATATGAGCGGTTACTTGACCTTAAAGTAGGACAAAACTCCTCAGAAAAAAAACATTCCTCAAGGTTGATAATCACTCCTTCAAATTGTAGATTAATCTAGATTGCACCACACCTAAAAAAAATTCAATCTTTATAATCAGTGTATAAGAGAGTTGTGGTACCAATACAACCCATGACGGGTATTGGGTTAATTTAAAATTCTATAATCAATCATCACCTCAGGCACAGTTACCCGCCAAATTTGTACAGAATTTTGAAAGTATAAACCAAAATAGTTTATTTGGTGATAATGATTTGATATTCCCTTTCCTTATATGATGGTTTTTGGAGACATTTTTATAGGATGTGGATTACAATTACTGATGGATTGAAAATCATCCAAGTTATTGAATACTCATCTTAATGAACACTGAATTCACTGGTATTTTCTATTTTCTGCTATATTATTATTGTTCCGTTTTTCTCGCTCTTGTGTGTTGATTATCTGAGATGGGAGATCAGGAGTCAAGCCACGTTCATCTTTTTAGAAAATATATAAACAAATTCTAGTACTGCTATTATTGTTATACAAAACTACAGCCTTACAGGTAAAATTTTGCTAAAGGCTATAGGCACACGCTGGTTTAATCCGCCTCCGTTCATAACCGATAAAGTAAACGTTACGGTCGGACACTGTGCTATAATGAGCCCTGTAATGAAATTCTTTGTAAATGCAAATTCGTACCTACATCACTGAGTTAATTAACAATTCTCAAAAGAGCCTTTGATCAAAAGGCTATTAATTACTCGCTATTGGTCAGTATTTTCACCCGGATCGCTAATGGTTTCGGTTCATTCCCCACTACACTAATGAAGAATAAATCCCTTGTGGGCTGCAATGAATTATCCTTTTCAACATCTGAGTGTTTCGAAACATAATATATTTATATATATATGCATATATATATATATATATATTTAGGTACGAAAGTGCTGCGTACATCATATAAAGCTGAAAAGTATCAGGCTATAGTTAATGACAGTTCCATATAAAAAGAAAAAAATATTAGATGTTAGACTTTATTTAGTCTAATAAATATAAAAGGTTACTATTAAGCTACTAATTATTAAATCCAATTGTACTGTCGATGCTTTGTTCATAATCGCTTAAAGCGTTACAGCCCAGACGTGGCCTACATTATTCACCTCTTCATTGTACCTAGGATAATTTTCAAATAAATGGCCAACTATTTGAGTCACTGATCGCATTAGACACTGAAGTGGATCTGTTCTTGATAGTATATAATTACCAATAAAAAATAAGTGTCAAATGATCTTTTTGTGTGTGTGTGTGTGTGTGTGTAGAAAGTTATTTGATTCAGGTAAACCGTTAAATTTCCGATATATGAAATAATGGCCGACATATTGGCGTATGAAAAATATTTGGACTTGGATCCTAAATCAAATATAAATTAATTGGTGTGGCTGTGTCATGGACAAGGCCGTGTGTTTACGTCAATATGTTTACGTAATATTGAATCTTTTTTATATAAAAAATATTATTTATGTATTATATCAAACGAAACGATAGTGTACGGGCGTGATTACACTGAATAGAAAAAAGGATAAATAATAAAATATATTAGTAGAATAGAGTCGGTGAATTAAATTTTTTGGACAGATACTGAAACATGTGGAGTTTATTAAATCTAAATATATTTACAAGCTTAAGAAAATACGGAAATTATTTTTTTACAAGGAAAGAGAAAAAAAAACATGAACAAATTATAATATGATAAATTAGAAATTTACAAAGAAAGAGAAAAAACAACATGAACAAACCAGAATATGATAAATTAGAACAAATTAACAGTAGGCGACAGGGCCATATGGCGTGGAATGTATAATGTCTTTATTTCGTACGGTGAACGAATTGATATGGTCTTTGAGGTTGATGGCCGGTGAACAGCTCCCTCTTTTTAATTATATGAAAAAGGTGACTTTTTCACTGCTCCGACTGTCTTTGGGTAGCTGGCGATCTAGTGGTATCGCGTGTACACTTATTGTGTCTTCTGCTAGGCGATCCAGGGCTATGGGCGAATATCATCAATGTCCTCCATGCGGTGAACGGCGAGGTTAGCCTTTTGTCGAGCAGAGCAGAGATATGTAGATAGCTTGCAGTCTGAATCGGAAAATCAAGTGGGAAATTCGGCCAACAGATGGTGTATCAACCTTCTTTTTTTATCTAAATGGCTATGGCCGATCATGGCGGCGGTGACTAGGTGATAAAATTTTGAATATACAAAATTTTAAATGTTACGCTACTGAACAGATAGTAATTCGGAATACACGTCGTAAATAATGTTTAACGGTGGTGAATGCTGGCTTGGAGCAATGTCGAGACAATATTCTTCATTCCAAAGCATATTGCGCTGCCTTGTAAGCAGAACCTCCGACTCCGGTGCACTTCTGTCACACTGTAGATGCTCGATCGGATAATCATCGGCGGCATTGACTGGTACACAACTGGTTATTGTGTTACCATGAAATGAATTCCAGTGTACTATAATCAAGCTTTTACCACTGAATTTTTGATCACGCAGCTCAGTTACATAGATTTATTTATAATGTTCTTTTGTGGGTTAACAGTGGTGATAGTCCAATTGACGCGGTCGTACCACCATTGTGTCCACATCCACGGGTACATTAATGACTGGTCCGATTATGCCGTAGCTGCCTAGGTACAACCTGCCTATCTGAATCAATGGCAGTCGAGGTGATACTGAGCGTGCACTGATCCCATCAAATGCTGGCAACCCGTGTTGCTTGGGTAGGCAAACAAATCCGTTCGAACGTGACAACGTGGGCACTTTATCCGAGTCCAGTGATTTTTACTCAGTTTAAAGTCCGGTACTGTATCCTCAAGGAAAGTTTTACTAAGCACCGGCAAGTATTTTTGTTTCGTTCACTTCAATAAGCGCAGAAACCACAGAGTTTTACTAAGCACCGGAAAGTAATTTTGTTTTGTTGGCTTCAATAAGCGCAGAAACCACAGACGACCACACACATCAAACTTGTGTCCGAATGGATTGTTGACAAACGTCATTGTGAAGCGTGCTCTAGCCGCTGCCCAATGTGTCTTCATAATTGACGATCGAGGCCTACGTAGTCCGTTGACGACATAAAAGCGATATCATCATCCATTTGGATAATTTCAACCACCCCACAGTGGAACGAATCATTGCATTTGTTGGACATTGGGCCAATTCTCTAATAACTAAATTTGTCCTTTATTTTGATCTTAAATTATACTTTATACTTCTTCTTAACAAAATCCATAGATAAATTAATTGTGAAATTAAATCTTACATAAAAAATTCTGTATTGAAATATAAATTTTTCTAAAAACTCATATTTTTAAAGCAATCCACTGTTTGAGGCAATGCATTAAATTAATCGTGCACCTACTGGAAAAAAACACATCTATAATAAGATATTTTAGGCAAATAAAACTTGGGATTATTTCAAACGTCTGGGATTTTTCGGTAAAAATTGGGTGATAAAATTAAATAATCAATTGCGAAAATCGCCCCAAAAACTACCTTCACAGTAAATAACTAGAATGTTTGAAGTTTTTTTTCCATTAGTCAGATTTAGCTACTAGGTGCTATTTTCCGAGAAAATTATTTTTTTATTTTATTTTCTGGGCCTAGAGAATTAATTTTTAAAAATTTCTGTTGGTATTGGCGTCTACTTTTCGCAAGTTTTCTTTTTTTTTGCCAGTTTTTGTTTACATTCATTTATCCGAACAACCCTCATCTAACATAATAGTATTAACAATGAAACTCAGTTTGCGTGTGGTATTTGAACGACATATGTGTAATGGTGCACATAGGTGCAACAGTCCCTACAACAAATCGTCAAGTTTTTAATTTTTATTTCGTTATTTAAATAAAACAATTTTATATAGGCCCTTACATTTATTATAATTTTGATGTATCAATTATACCTAGTATATTAACTAACAAAAGTAATTATCAATTATTTTATTAATTTTGTTTAATAATTAAATTATTTGGTTTGTTACTTTTTCCTTTTTATAGCTTTATTTAATACCTATGTATTTGCCTTTCCATAGAATACTGTATTGTACCTATTCTCGACGTATGTTGGTACGATAAATGGTACAATGTTTGATACTAAATAATCTAACATCGAAATATCAAATCTAGAATTTTTACACGTTTATCCTAAATGGTTTGATCCTGTTTATCATATAATTAAATAGTTCCTTCAAAAAGCTTTAAAACCGTACCAATAGCCTTATTCTAGGAGAACCAGAAGTGGAGATATTAATGAATGTCCAGACGCTCCTAACGCTCGTTCCACTGTGCGCCCCAGCTGCAAATGTTCTTGCAGAGTCGTTGATCCTCTCGGTCGCATTCATTCTTTTACGTTCCCGGCACTGCTTGACTCGGTCAATATGGTGTTTTATTGTTATTATTCGAAAGCTCTCGAGAAGCCCTTTCCGACCATTTACGATTTCCATTTGGATTTGGTTTTTCGAGGCGTACAGGCCGACATTATATATTGTTGATAATATTTTTTTTATTCTACACCTTATTATAATCACTGTCACTATTTTTCACACATGTTTTATATCAAATCGATGGATTTTGACAACAGCTACCGATTGAAGCTTAAACGAACATCGTAGCTTCTCCGAGTCAAAAGTTATAGTGAATAGAAATCTCTATATTCAACCAAATTAACTCGAAATAGCGGCGCTTGCCCCTCCACTGCGCGCGATGTGTTACACTCCTCACTTGTATTAATGTATTCTTTGATCCTTTTGCTATCCAGTGGTATAATTGAATTTCGGGTGGAAATGATAGATATGTAGCTATAACACCAAACTGTATTCTCCGATTTTGTTATCATTCTTTTTTTTTAATTATATCCCACTGTAGAAGCAATTTTAAAGACGAACTCACGTAAAAAAAAATTGAAAATGGCACTCAGAGGTGATTCAGAGCAAATAACTATCGATTATTCTCTTGACAACAGGCCCAACTGGAGTTCTTCAGGGGTGAGGGCATTCAATCGCCATTTAACACATCACACGAGTCATTTGTTTTTGGCTCATCCATATACATGTCTTTGTTGTAATAGCACATATTTAATTCACAAAAAAAAAGCTTATTTTCATGAGAAAATATTTTCTACTACTGAAGTATTTCAGCATTTTAGAAATGCTAATGAAACTTAAAGAAATACTGTGATTAAAAAGTAGAGGGCATCACTGAACTTAATGTTTTCATAATTATACAATATTATTACATTCCTATAATCTAATATTGTGTAGACTTTTTATGGATTTATGAGTATTTTTGATTTTTTTTTTTTTTTGATCAGTTTCTTTAACTTTCCAGTTTCTTCTTTTTTAATAAACCATTTCCAAGGTTTATTAAAAATCCTTCTTCTTCCCATAAAATCCTTATAATACTTAATAAAACGTTATAAAACTTTTTATCCTGGAATATTATTTCAATATACTTTTCTATAATCATTTTCATGTCATAATTCGCTATAGGTGTATAAGTCCTAGTTAAGATTATATTGTGGTTATTTATTAATAAACTCCTTTTCGATGGTGAATCTTTGGAGGAGTAATAAAACTTTTTTTGGTACTTGTGTATTAAATCCACCTCCTGAAAAGGCCCATATGGTACTCATGTGCAAGAAATTACATTTTACAACGGTTATACTTCTAACATTAACAGTTCCATTGTTTACAGATTCATTGTTCTTTGGTTCTTCATGTGTTCCAGAGCTGTTGTTGTATCCTCATTTTTGTTTGTTGCGGATTTGTTGTTTGTTTGGTGGTTAGGGATAGTTAGGGGTGGTTTTTATTTTACATTGTTGATGATATATTCCATTATTTATATATGTTATATATTCAATTATATTATTACTAGTTCTATTTATTTATTTCCATTATTATTATATTCCATGTTATGTTATGCAAGTATGAATACTTAAATTTTAAATAATTTTTTTTATTTTAAATTGTTGATGATATATTTCATTATTTATATATGACATATATTCAATATATTATCTATATATGTTATATATTCAATTAAATTATTATTAGTTCTATTTATATATTTCCATTATTATTATATTGCATGTTATGTTATTCAAATTCTAACCCCAATAAAAATATTTATAAAAGGTTATCCAAGGTAACTGTTAGAAATATACTTGTTATAAAACCAAACTGGTTACGCATTGGCCTTTTCAGGTGGTGGATTTAATACACAAGTACCCTTTTTTATTAATATGACCTTGATAAATATAAGTATAAATATATAATATAATATATAATATAAGTATAAAAAAAAGTATATACGTGATTGGGGAATACTAGTGGTACAAATTTAATATCAGAACCAGTTTTAACCAATCCACAGTGCTTCGATTAGTACAAGCTAGGTGGTTAAAAGTAATATCGATAATTCTAAAATATTTTATTGGAATATTGTAAACATAGTAGTTTTATTATAATTTTATTCTTCAAAACATAGTAATTTTATTATAATTTTATTCTTCAAAACATAGTAATCTAGTACTTGTTTATGCCTGGCACACTTTACCGAGTTAGTAATATGGTCCAAAGTAATGGATTCATTGCGATAGACTAAGTCAGTTGTATTCAAAGCTTCATTTCAACCGCACAAAATTAAGATGTTACTAATTTTATATGAAGCATTTGTTGAATATAGATAATATATGTACTCATACGCATTATTTTTTACCAATTAAAAAAATCTTCTAATAATCAAACTATATAAATTTTTTTTAAATGCATGAAGGATTTTTCCTTATTTTGAAACTTTGATGTTATGGCAATGTCTTGTACCCATTTGTACCCGGACTAAATTTTATATAATGCATAGCTGCGTCTCTCCCATTAATAATAAGATGCATTATAGCCTGCACACTCGAGTATACAATAATACAAATTTTAGGACTATTTATTCTATTTATAAACTTTTATGCTTCCTTTTTCTTTGTTCTTTTAAGTTTTGCTTTGTATCCATGTATTAATTGTGTATTTGTATTTAGTATCTACCACATAAGTGTTTTGCATTGAATAAAGATACTTTTTTTTTTAATTTGTCTACTTATTTTCCTGGCAATCATCTTAAATTTAGTTGGTAATTAATTATAAAATATTGTTTTATAATAATTGCTATATGGAACTATTAGGAGTTCCTAGATTAATAGGGTAAGACATGTAGTGTCCCTAAAGCCTGGTTTTCATTGGTATAATTAGTAGTAGGGTGATTCTGCAATTATGGGCAACTTCTTGCCACTGAGTATTCAGTGACAAACCCGGCATTAGTGCCTCATCATCTTATATATCAAATATATCATATTTTTGTGATTTTGTGATCGAATCTGATTGATTTTTACTTTATTTGTCATTGTCATGGGTTGTCACAAATGACGATTTTCTTTCTAACTAGATGTTTTGATATATATTATTTATTTATTTGACTTTTTTTTTCTTTCTTGTAAAATTTAAGAATAAGCATGAAAATAACACTGTTTAATCATTTTGGTTCAAATAATATATTACTATACATGAATGTAAGTTTATGTTTATTACCATCATTGTCATAGTCTCAGTTTTAACGCTTTTCTGTGTGAATTTAAAACTTTAAAACGTTTTCTTGTTTTCACCTTGTTTGCCTGTTAAAAATGATGACATTCGTTCTTTGGTACATGAAATATTTTTTAATAGGGAAATTCGTGAATGACGTTTCGTCGTTGCCGTGGATATTTCCCGCCATCATTGTCATGGCCAATATTTTACTAAGTATTTTTTTACCTATTAAAAACTTGTATTTGTCTTATCCTATCAATAAATCAATGATAATAAAACAATACTTGATGCAATTTTGGCAGTTTAATTTAAGGCCCAACCATCATTGATATGGTCCATGAAATAATTGCCGTGGCCATGTAATTTTAGATTGAATTTTAATAAATTTCAAGCAATGGTCATGAACTGCTATAATGATAGATTTGCTGTGGGTGGGTCTATATACAAGTAGATTTTTTTAATTTGTTTTTAATCAACATTGAAAAATTTCAAAAGTAACCTGAGAAACTTTCCCGTAGAATGAGAATCACCCAGTATAGTTCGGTGGTAGAGTGGTTATTATTCCCCTACTAGAATAATGTAGACAGGTTGTGCTAGTGACAGTGAAGTACTGCAGATAGCAGCAGGGGAGGGTAAAGTGGAATAGTACACCCGACTGTCCCGTCCCCACTTCCACAATCTTACTCTACTCTACGGGTTTGTTTGTTCACTATACCAATGTAAACAAATACAACTTAGGTTTTAGCACAGGATAGTGTGTCTTTCTTGCTGCTTGTGTGCTTCGGTCATATTAGTTAACTTTTAATGTCAGCAAAAGTTACTGAATATGCGGCTTAATTAAATTCAGCAGAGTTTCAAAACTATCAGGTGTCATTCTCAAGCACATTTTATATTCTCCTGGGTCTTTCAAAGTCAGTTCTCTTAAAAGATTAGTAGATGCTCCCAATTTATTACGTCTCTTAATCCAATCCCTTACCCAAATTCTTTATTACCTACTAGTTTCTTCCTCTATAACTTCCTCAACTTCATTTAATAAAATATCTGCAGCTTGGACTAAACATTTTTTAACAATCGCTCGATATTTTTGCCTAACCTCTTTGTTCATTATTACACACGTTAAATCGAAATATCTTTTCAAATTATTAACAAACGTGAATACAGTTACTCTACCTTAATGAGCATAGTAGAGTACTTCAGAAAAAAAGTATGCTAGTGAACTCTACTACTAATTATACCAATGTTACCCAGGCTTTAGGGTTTTTTACCTTTAAACTTAAGATAAGAGCGGCAGTTGTTCGGAAGGAGCGGTCATCTCAAGGTGCAAGGAGCTGGATCAAGCAATAGTCGAGAAATAGCCACTCACATATAGCGTCCCCCTTTCTTTGTAAGTAGTTTTATAACTTACCTTGTAACCATGGTCAGCACAAATAAATATAATGCAATTAAAAAGGATCTTTATTTGATAAACAACTCCTGGTCAGTCAACCACGTAAACCTTTGGATAAGAGAGAGATATGTCTCTTATTAATTATATTATATTAATTAATGTATATTAAGTATAACGATCTCAGGGTGGCATCCCATTTTATTATTCAAATATTATTAAGATCAAAGGATCTGACTTTTTCATGTGATCATAGCTCAGGCAGTAAAGCCAGTACAACATAACATTACTTAATTGGTCGAAAGAAATGTAAAAATTCCGGAAAATGGTGTCCACCTATCTCATACTAATTGTAACACAGTGCAATCGCGATGATTGGGTTGGCTCTTATTTCCTAGAGACTTAGTAACTATCCTGAACGCCCAATGTTACAGGACTTCCAGGAACCAGTTCATAAGGTTCCGATTACAATGGATGTTACTAGAGCTCCGCCTGAATAGCCCTGAGGACGTGGAGCACACTTAAGCGGCCCTTTGAGGATATATAATGGATGCCATTGGAAACTTCTATAGCGGCGAGGTTCCTGGCTATGACGGATTTCCAGCCGAGATGAAATAAATCTTTCCCTAGCCTATTCCCTAGATGCCAGGATGAAGTCGGTCCTGTTCAAATATTGCAAGCCTCGGAGAGAGGAAGTGGCTAATACCCTCATTTATTTTTTCGGTAGTCTTTTCGTTTCATGAGGGACTGTTTTTATACCTGGGGTAGGAAATGGTTTCTCTCAAAGAACGCATCCGGTCCCGCCAGTAATCAACAGCCATACATTTTTTTTTGTCGCGCTGCCTCTTCTCAGTGTTCCCTCTTTTCGAGTTGATGAAGCACTCCTTTTTATTAAAAAAAAACAATCAAATAAACAAAAAGAACAAATCATAGTTTACGATTATTTATTTATTTAGGAATGTTGATTAACTGCTAAATGTCTTTGAACTACTTATCATTCATCTATACTAAAGCCAAAAGTTCATTTCCACCTCTTAGTTGCCAGATAATCAGGATGAACCTATAAACTATTTTAAGTTAAAGAGAATTTTAATAGACCTTGTTTTGTAACTTCGAATTATTTATGTATAAAAAACGTCTCCTACGATCACTCTTTATTCTCCTATGCTTTGGTGAAGTATGTACATCAAACTATCTCAGTCTCATTAAAAATTATTAGAATTATTTTATATCCAGGGCAAAAATTGATTTTTGTCTTGACTCAATCCTTTTAACTTTGTACACTAATAAAACGCCAGTCAATAATGTTAAATCTGCAGATTTAAGAAATAAATTAGAAAAATGATATATACTATGTAAATATAAATTATATATATGTATTGTTGTTAATTTTCTTTACTGTTAATAAAATAAGTTTTATCTTGAATGATAATAGTTGACCTTGATTATATATGTATAAGAAAATGATCCGAGTGGAGGTCAGTAAATTTCTCTTAGATATAGAGAAATGTTTGTTAAGTAGCCAACGTTTCGACCTACATTGAAGGTCTTCTTCAGGGCTAAATATGCAAAATACAGACAATTGAAAATTAAAACATTGTTAAAAATTACTAAATATGGTAAATATTAAGGTTAAAATGTATGAGTATTAACAGTATTAATAACAATTGTGACCATATTTAGTTATTTTTTAATTTTCAATTGTCTGTATTTTGCATATTTAGCCCTGAAGAAGACCTCCATTGTAGGTCGAAACGTTGGATACTTAACAAACATTTCTCCATATCTAAGAGAAATTTACTAACCTCCACCCGGACCATTTTCTTCCACAAAAATATGTTTTACTTTCTGCTCTTAAAATTCAGCCTTACACTCGCTTAATTATCTTATAATGATGTTTCGAGACTGTTACGTATTTGAGTTGTTTTTATTTAGCTAACCAATATAGTCTTATTATTGTAGTATTACCGAATACATGGTAAAATTGATGAGGTATTTTGATTGACTGATGCGGTAGTAAACGTTTCGTCTTCAATTTGGCATGATTGTAAAGTCTCGAAATGTCACCAAAAGATAGTTTAACGAGTATACGACTGAATCTCAAGAGCTTAAAGTAAAGCTTAAATATATACAAATATATTTATAAATGTATGATGCTGTATGTATAAATGGTAAATCTATTTAATTTTTGTTTGGTTTAATCTTAATTAAATATATAAAGTTAGTTAATGTAATGAAAAGATTATATTTATTTCTAAACTATATTTACTGCTATAATATTGTTAATTTTTCATACGCAGGAGAAGTTGAAAGAGGAAGCAAAAAAAAAATACTCGGACCGAATAAAAAGTTAAAAAGTTTTTCAACCGTTGAGTAAAACAAAAAAACATACAGGGTCAACCGCTATGGAGTTGACAAACTCATTACTTTGACAGGTGATGCGTTTTAGAATACAGACCGCTGCCATCCAATTTTATTTGAATATTACTTTTTGATGGATTTTTCAAGCCCGATTGCCCTCATGTCTGTGGGCGAGATTCGATTCAAAACCCCAGTAAAATCGTACCATTGAACCAATGATTCTCATATTAGGTTTTCAAATCCGTTATGAGCAATGTCAAAGGGTGAGTTTTCACCGAAATGTTAACAGAAAAATTGTCGCTTGATTTTATTTAAAAAATTGTTATGAACAAATGAAGACGCAAAAACATTTTTATTTTTTTTTACAACTTTATTGTTAGACAAAAACATTTGAATTGGTTCAAAGGTCATCAAACATGGATTTGTTATTGTTTCAAACCAATGCCCTATCAGTGTTATATGATTGGTTGTTGTTGCCGTTTTTAAATTCATAATTCTAAGTAAACACTTTTTAAATAAAGTTAATATTAAGAAGTATGTTTTTCTTTAAATAAATACACAGACTTTCAGTAGTCATTTATTTTTTGAAGGAAAAGAGTAAGAATCAAATTTAGTTTGAAGCCATCACATTTGACCCTAGGAATAAAGTGCATCACAAAGAGAGAGAGAGAGTTAGATGCAAATTTTAGAAGCCTAAAATTTAATAAAGTTATTAGGCTGATTTTTTTTAATCTCATCGGAAAGTACATAGAGAAATTACTAATTTAAGAAAGCACGAAATTATATATGTAATTTCTCTTATTTAAGAGCCTACTGTATCAATTCTTGGTTGCCATGACCACCACCCTGCTATTATGTGTGTAAACTTCATTAGATTGTTATTTGTGATTCATCGATCCATTAGACTGGATATTTGTCTTGAAATTTAATTATTCATTTCAGGTATATGCTTGATTACTGTTTAGTATTTTTTTTTGCGTATTATTGTTTAAACATTTTTCGTTTATTGATTATTCTTTTCTGACTTATAAAATCTGATATTACTCCAGCCTACTTTTATTAACCTTACATATATTAAAACAAGAAAAGTTATAAATGAGTTATTAATGAAATCCATCGCTCTTACTTTCATAAAGATTAAATTAAATATAAAATTTCTTCTAATTTGTTTATAAGTTTTTAAGTCAAAGAAATAATTGACTAAATTTCGGCTAAGATGAGACACCAGTAAGGGGGATTATGGTTAAAACTTTAATTTTTCCACCCATAACTTCTCTTATTACATAGCCAAATTAGTCATATAATTTACATAAACACTATGCACTAATACATGGGCATGAATATCAAATGAATATTCAATTAGGGTCGGTAACAACGCTAAAGTGATCGTGATCGAAGGCATCTCTCACCAGGGGTCTGCTGGCTTAACCTAAGTGTCAATAGTGCCAGTGCATCAAAACTTTTATCAATATGTTTATTTTTATAAAATTATTATTGGGAAAAAACATAAATACCACCATGCTCATCACTCGGTTATGGGATACCTAAAAGACAAAAACAATAACAAAGAAACAATACTGCCTTTACATATACCACTACAATCGTTCATTGATCATAATAAAGATATTTATGAACATTTCCTCCAAGTTAATAATTGTTATAACTTTTTTTTTATCAAGATTCATTTTGATCTTCATGTCAACTACAACTTCCGTCAATGAACATGTAAGTGAAGGCTTAAGGTTTTGTATTTGTATCCTTCGAATTATATCAATAGTCATTCATTATTTTTTTTATTCAACAATATTAAAAATGCGAGCGATCAAATATTCCATTTAATATTTTCATCTTCAGTAACCTCAAGTTCTCTCATGTCCCTCTCTACCTCCTTAAACTTTTTCGGTTTAGTTTTTTGTTTTTTTTATCTCTATGTTTATGAAAGCCAATTTTTAATACACCAAAGCTCCGATTTTTAATGCGAATCTCAGAAGACTGAAAAACGCTCAGCATAAAAACAATAATTGTTTACATTTTTTTATTTGTTTTACCCAACATTAGGGTACTCCGCATCAATCATTATTGCTTGTGTCCGCGACTTCCTCTCCTTCCAGTATCTCTTCATCCTCTTGATATCCTACTCCTTTCCTCTTCGGAGATTTTGTTTGTCTGCTTCGTTCTTGTCTCAAGCCCCATCCTCTTGCCTTGGGTTTTGTCTTGTGTATTATATCTTGGGGATTTCCATCCATCTCTAAGCATACCCTCTGTAACTCCCATCTCTCATCCTCCTTAAACTTGTTCGGTTTATTTATTTTTTATCTCTAAGTAATTCAAATATCCTTGTCGTTTACCTACTTCCGATTCTTTCGCAAGATATGTCAAAAGAAATTACATATAACCCCTCTTTTCCCCATGATGTCGGAGAGAAATTTATAAATATTATCATTATTACATCTCGCTGGACAAAAAGTAAGCTTTCACATAATTTAACAAGGCAAATAGTCTTTTGAACATATCTCAAATAATTCACCCAATATTGGAAATTACAATAAAATATTATTTGAAATACTAATGTTGGTTTTTTATTGCTTTTGTTTCGTCGTCAAACTGTTAAAATAAAATATTGATTTCACACTTCATCATCATAATCAATCTTTACCACCTAAGGAGTGTGAGAAGGAATTCTGCACAGCCTTCTCCAGCTCTGCCGGTCTTCCACCAACTGTGTTATTCTGGCCCAATGGAGCCCCTCTTCTCAAAGTCCTTCCTCACCTCTTCTTCCCACTTCCTCCTAGGTGGTCCTCTTCCTCATTTTCCCTCGACTTTGGCTCGGTAGGTTTCGCTAGCAATTCTGCTAGGATCCATCCTCAGGAGGTGTCCAAGCCATCCCAGTATGTTTTCCTCTATTAGCTCATTGGATGGTTGAACATTCAGGTTCGACCTTATGTTCCGGGCTCGGTCTCTTTCTTGGCCTCTATCTACCTGAGAAAACTCATTTTTGCTGCTTGTATTCTGGATTGGTGTTTCTTTGTCAGCGTCCATGATCCTGAAGAGTATGTGAGGAATGCTGACTTAAATACAGCTACTTTCGATTTCATTTCTACTTCTCTTCGGTTAGGAAGTCCTCTCATAACCGCTTCAAAGATCCTCCTTGCGGCACCAATTCTCTCGGTCACTTTCCGTTTTCGTTTAGATGCGCTCCCAGGTATTTGAAGTTCTCCACTTGTTCCAGGACTTTATCTTCAACTCTAATGACCCTCATTATTCTACGTGGCTTCATTCCTACCCTCATCACTTTTGTTTTATTAGGGTTTATGGCCATATTTATAGCCAGCAGTTCTTCTTTTAATCTGCAAACATTGTGCTGAAGGTTGCTGTCTGAGAAAACCACAATGTCATCCGCAAATGCCAGCAAGAAGAGGCTTATAGGGCTCAGATTGGGTTTCCTAGGTGGAACATCCTCATTTTTGTCTTGGCCTTTTGAAGAGCTGAATCCATGACCAAAATTTCACGCTTAAAAGGCTTATATAGCCAATTTTGTATCCACAAATAAGTAGTTTTCATGGAAACGCACATGTACAACTTTGCCACTGTTTCTCTTATCAATTTTTCTTTAATTTACTTTTTCCTCATTAAGCGGTTAGTAATTCGCAAAAGTAATTTCGCACTTTCAAACATATAACTCCTATATGTTATATTTTAGTAGTACAGATACAGATACATGTCACACTGTATTATCTACTATCTGAAATTTGTTTAACTGTATGCTTTAGAATCCCTTATTTCTATAAAATAGCATTCTTCAATATTGGAAAAGATATAAAGAAAATCCAAAAACCAGTAATAGCTCCCTGTCAACAGGAGTATAAAGGCATCACAAAAGATATTAAAGATCTAAGCTTATTTGAGAAAGCCGATTCCTTTTCAATAGCGAGAGATACTGTTCATATAGTTCTGTATTTGAGAAAATAAGAATCTTTAGAGGATTTAATAACCAGCTATTATATGTTTGAACATAAAAATCTTTAAAAGCCCTTTTTAATAGCAATCAAGTAATTAAGTAACAACGCTACCGAGATCATTACTTCAGTTACTACTATCAAGCATTTAAGTAAAGTTCTAAATAACGTACATAAGTTGTATTCGCCTCAGGCCAATATCCCTGTAGTACAATTTTTCACCTCTGGGTAAAAATAAGAAATGAATTAATAATTTAGTTATAAATTAACCTCTGCCACCAGCAGTTACTACTATCAAATATAAATGTAAATCTCTAAATAAAGTACATACGTTGTTGTTGTTTTTTTTAAATATTTCTACTACAAGAAGTAGAATCAAAGTTCTTTCATTTCATCTCTTTCTTTCAAACTATTTTTCTTAAAAAGAAAGTAAGTATTATAAACATGTCTAATAGAATAAGTACAATAAATGGGCCATGGTTTTTTACCTTCTATCAAGTCCTACGTATCAGTATGCGAGTATAATATATTATATTAATTTCCAAGTGAAAATAACTTTTTGGATAAATAGACCTACAACTTTTGTATTTACACTTTTTTCACATAACCTCAAAATTTATGTGAACAATTCAAATAACCAAGTTTTATTTTTATGTTTTACTAAAAAAAATATTTTTTCATGAAATTTGCTGAAAACATCGGTGAATGTCCAAAACACACTGTAATTTTTTTAATTTAAAATATTTATTTTTCTCCTTATTTTGACTTAATATCGAAAATTCTCTCGGTGAAGAGCCGGTGAAACTGCCGGAAATCGAGATAAACCGATTTTTACCCCAACCCCCCCCCCTTCCACTTCCCAACCTCAGATCGCCCATAAATTATTTTTCCTTTCATTTTTGTTATATCTCTTCCTTATCCAATGGGTTTCATCCTACTGTTATTTGTTTTGGTTTCAAAAATTATAGACCTGGTCTATATACCGTTCGTATCAGTAACAATAACACGCTGCAAGAAACACAAAAAAGTAATAAAATCAACTTGAACTGATTTATGTCTTGAAAACAATCTCCACGGGATCTTCTCTTCCAACCATTTATTTCCCGCCTAGGATCAAGGTCAAATACAAAATTGCTATTTGGTAAATACGAGTATTTCATTGAAAACAATTGGTTAAAATCGCCTTATGGGTATTTTTGCTAAGTAAGCGTTCGTTTCAACGCACCAAAAAAAAAATTTTTCATAAAAAAATCAACAAATGAAAAAATTATTTTTTTTTTTTTTTTTATTATAATTCCGAGGGATCCAACTTTTTTAGACCACAAAAACAGACACACTTTTTGGTTTTGAAGCGGTGTATTCTTCATCAAATCAGTCGGATTTTTATATTCATGGTTTCATTGCGAAACAAAATGTCTTTCAGTTTTCGTATTATTCAGATCGAGGAAGAAAATATGTAGCCCGGTAAAAAAAAAGTAATTCAATGAAATATCAAATTGAGCTTTTTTTCAGTTTAACATAAGCTTAATAATAGCTATAATAGCTTAATTTAAGGACCTATAATTCCAAGTAGGGACTCCCACTTTTGCTTAAGATTTTAAACAACATAAAAGCATCCCCTAAACTAACTTTGTATGCTTTTCTACCCCGATAATAAGGTTATTCAAAGTGCTAAAACCTTAATAAAATATAAATTTATGAATAAAATATATTCACTTTATACACCTTATTTTATTGAATACTTTCGTGAAGAATATAATGTTTGCATTACATATAACAAAAAAGAACCATTAGATAGTTCTAAAAACTAATTTTATGATTTAAAATACGGGATAACTCTAAAATTTGTCATTTGTATATCACAAATTATGGTTTTTTTTATTTAACTTTAATCCGCTCTTAAGAATTCAAAATAAATGTCAATTTATCATCAGATCCTTTGATAATATATGTCTTTCATCAGATCTAGATATTGGATACTTAAATATTGGAGTGGTTAATATTGGAAATAATAAATATAAATTATTTATGAATTAATAATCTATGTATGTTAATTTTATTAATATTGAGTTATTAATAAACTTTTCATTAATATTAAGTTGTTAATAAACTTTTCATTAATATTAAGTTATTAATAATATCACAATATTAAGTTGTTAATCTGCGTCACCAGCAGAAAATCAATCAATCCAGCGGCGAAAGGTCCTTTCGGTACAACACCCTCCCTGCGGTGTTGCACTTGCAGCTTGTTCTGCCGAGTGTAGAAGTTTCGACGAATAAAAAAAAATACACCAAATTCACATGTTTCCAAATTCGATGGCAAGCTAAACAATATTCGTTCAATTGTAGAACGATTGTTATGGTAACTATTGTCAAAACATCGAGAATTAACAATTAACGAGAATTAACAGCTCATTATAATATGTAAACATAAACATAGTAAACATCAGAGGTTAACTGATTCCACTTTAAATTTTAGAATAATAAAAAAGGGATATTTCATATAAAATGACCCAATACTTACAAAATAAAAAAATAGTGTCCAAGTCGATAATTATAATTATGATTGTAGTCTTTATCTTTTTACTGACATTAAATAATAGTTTATTTAGGAACTTTTTTTGTTTTATCCTGGTTTTTTAAGATCTTCTAGGTCTTTAAAGTCTCTTAGAACAAAAAACCTGAAGAAAAAAGCATAAGATATATTGCTTTTCCACTTCTGTCTTAGACGGTTCTCACGAGAACGATTCCGATCCTGTAGAAGAACAGGTCGCCGTAAATTAGATCCTGGGGAGTTGAAGCTACCTGAGATAGAGGATAATAACACTTTAGCCGGCCATCGAGGGGTTCTTCTTCTTTTTTCTAACTTCTCAGAGGCCCCTTCGACTTGCCCTCAGGAGGAGTTTTTTTCTCACGTCCTAAAATGAGAAGGGATAGGGACACCATTGTGGAGAAAGTAGAATAGGATGACATGAGATAGATATTTCAGCGAACACAATAGTCCGGTAAACATGGCAGATCGTTAATCACCACCTTCGAATCTGGCCTTTGTGCGTTGTACAGTCCATAATATTTTTGTCCTGCATCAACAATAAATCTGCAGTCAGTTATTATACGAGGGAATGGATAGCCTCGAGATACTAGCGTTTTTTGCAAATTTAGACTTTTATATTTTAAATCGAATAATTAGTTTTTAGCCTTATAAATTATAAGGCTGTGAGTGGATCAGTATATGATAATGATTTTATTAATCTGAAAATATTTACAATGCATTATAAATAAAACATCCCACAATTTAACAGTATAAAATAATCAAAACAAACATACCTGACAAGAATAATTCAATTACACTTTGTTAACAGTCTTAAGTGAATCGTGACAAGACGTGTTACCTAAATATAAAATTCACGAAATAAATACTGTTAACTAAATCATTAAATGGACCTTACATCTCCCCCCTTGAGGTAACTTCTCCCGAAGGATGAGAAAAGTGACAACTTGGTACTGTGAAAATAATTTGATATTTTATTGTTTTTTCCACATCCAACATCACACATTGATGGAGATATCCTCTTTAGAATCCTAAATGGTCCAACTCGCACTTTATCAGTCTTCAGATATCTCCTCTAGTTTGTAATCACATTGGACTGTTTTGACGAAATGTACAAATAATTTTTTTTCTGAATCATTCTTCAATTGATAACTATTAATTTAATTTATTAGGTTATTACAATTGATTAGTAATAATTATAAAATTATTAAGGACCTATTAATGTTTATTGTCTTCTGATAAATAGTTTCAAATGATTTGAGAATTCACGTACCTGGAGGATCAATCCGTTTTCCATTACATTTTTTATTGGTTTCGTTCATTAATTGGGAGCGGTTTAGCTCAGATAGTTGAGCGCTGAGTTCATTTCACCAAATTAAAAAATTGACAAGTGTACGCCACGGATCGTATTCGTTGTATGATTCATAAACTACGAGCAAGTTTTGGTCCCACCTCGATTTAAGCTCCTCGTTGTGTGTAACGAATTCCAGCAAGTGTTTTGTATCAAGTTCTATTTGTCATGTCAATGAAATAATAAAGCTCAGGATTATAATAATGTTTAATCAGTATACGACCTTATTATTGTCATAGCCTGTCCGCGACTTTAGTTTTCCTTTATTGTGAAAGTGTTTTCTGTCAGGAAAAAAGTAAGTTCTCTATGAAGTTGGAGTATTTTTAAATTAAATTAAAGTTAGGAACAAATTTTCATCTGATTCAAAAAGCTATAAATAGAAGGGGGGGGGGGGTATTAACATTACAAATTACTATTGTAACATTCTTTTTTTTATTAAAAGTAGTCTAAAGAAACAGCCATGAAGTTCAATTTCTCATTGTCGAGGTATTTTGTTATTCTCATTTTCGTTGACCTTTTTTTACCACGACAATGAAAACCAGCCCATGCCAATGACATATATGTGTGGAAAATAGTTAACTGGGTAACTCCGAAGATGGATTGACTGCACCCCCTGACCAATTCAATCCACCAATGACATAAACATTCAAAAATCTGCTAAACATTGAAATTTTAAAATCACATCAGCTGGCCATATTTTAGTGTTTTGTTATTCATTTGCAGAATGACGATTAGTTTCCATGTTAATTCATGTTTAGCTAAAGTATAAAATAAAATTTTCATCATCACGGAATAATTCAATTTTGGATAATCAGGTCCTGAAAGTTGCTGCAAGTTTGATATTCATCCATGTGTGCCAGCTTTTAGCAATCTACAATATTATCTGCAAATGTTTTCATATAGTGTTGGTAAATGGGGCGTAAAAAAATCACTAAAGGGATATTAGATCCCGGGATACGGGCTGGAACAGTGACTTGTTCATTTCAGAGGCATTTTGTGCGCTCTTGACCATCCTACGAATGGGTTATTATAGCGACAGTACCTACAGTACATATAATACCCTCAATTATTTCCATTTCAAAACATTACTTTAGATTACATTAATTACAAAAAATTAAATTTACTTCTATTCACCTCAATTAAAAATGACATTTCTTCATTAGAAAGGAAAATTAATATTTCCTCAAGCCAGATATATTTAAAAAAAATAATAAATAAGTCAAAAGAGCAAAAGATGGATAAGAATATTATACTATCAAAAGAATTTCACAATGCCAAATCAAATGAGGTATACATATATATCACACCCATTTCTTGTAAAAGATTAATGAAATAAAAGCATCTTCCATACTTCTTTCCTTTTCTCTCCTATCTCCATTTTGTTGCTGATTTCTTCCATGCATCCTTCTCTGACGTTACTTTTCAACTATATTTCCAATAATTTTTCTGTCTATTCTGTTGGTTTTATTTCGCTTCTTGTAAATATATTTCATCTGTGCTAATCCATGTTGTGGATGAATCAACTATATACGTACATTTTTATGTGGAAAATAGTTGACTGGATAATTCTAATAATAGTATGGAAAGGTTAGGGGGTGAAGTCAATGATTACACAAAATAAGAATGACTTATTTTATTCTGCCAACGTTTCGGCCTCAGATGTAGGCCATCTTCAGGGCAGCAAAGTGCCGAGGGGAAGAGTCAAACATGAGTGTAATCACTGACTGAACCCCTTACCATTCCATAAAATTAATATAAATATATAGTAAACTTAATAAATAAAAAAAAAATAGATTCATTAAACAGTGTTTAAGGTATATTAAGTTATCCTTATGACTAGTTGAGGCTACCCTGTATGTGTGAGAATTCTACAGTGATACTTTTCTCACATCCACATACCTTCCCGTGACAGACCCCGTGTAGTTCCCAAGGAAGTGACACATCCAGCGAGCGCCCTTCTGTGTATTGCAATGGCATTTAGTACACGATTGAACGTTACCACGTTCGCCTCATCCAATTCAAACACATATCAGTGTTGAATTATAGCTGTTAGTAATTTTCTTAAGTTATATATGTAAAAAAAAATAATACTAGTATTTTGGCTAGTTGTAGGTCTATTTATCCAAAAAGTTATTTTCACTTGGAAATTAATATAATATATTATACTCGCATACTGATACGTAGGACTTGATAGAAGGTAAAAAACCATGGCCCATTAATTGTACTTATTCTATTAGACATGTTTATAATACTTACTTTCTTTTTAAGAAAAATAGTTTGAAAGAAAGAGATGAAATGAAAGAACTTGGATTCTACTTCTTGTAGTAGAAATATTTAAAAAAAACAACAACAACGTATGTACTTTATTTAGAGATTTACATTTATATTTGATAGTAGTAACTGCTGGTGGCAGAGGTTAATTTATAACTAAATTATTAATTCATTTCTTATTTTTACCCAGAGGTGAAAAATTGTACTACAGGGATATTGGCCTGAGGCGAATACAACTTATGTACGTTATTTAGAAATTTACTTAAATGTTTGATAGTAGTAACTGAAGTAATGATCTCGGTAGCGTTGTTACTTAATTACTTGATTGCTATTAAAAAGGGCTTTTAATGATTTTTATGTTCAAACATATAATAGCTGGTTATTAAATCCTCTAAAGATTTAATAACCAGCTAATCAGACAGCCCTGCCTGACTCCCCTATTGATAGGTATTTGTTCTGACAGATCGTTATCAATTTTAATTTTTGCTGATTGTTGCCAGTATAAGTTTTTGATCAGTCTTATGTTTTTGTCGTCTAGTCCAATAGTCCAATATTCCTCAGTAGTTGTAAAAGTTTGTTGTGGTTGACCATATCGAAGGCTATTTCAAAATCGATAAAACATATATATATATATATATATATATATATATATATATATATATATATATATATATATATATAGTAACCTATGTACATTCTTGTTCTTTAGTATGAGTATTTTCTATTTATTTTTAATCACCATCAGCTTCATTCTTCCAATATTTTTGCTTCAGTATGCGCATAGGTCTGATGGTGAGGGAGAATAGTCTCTAATTGATGATTTAATGAGTTGTGAACGTAAGATGTAATCATTTTTTTCTTTCATATATATTTTCTTTACTGATTCTTTTTCGGCAACCAAGGTATGCTATTCAACGAAATATCTTCAGGTTTTCTTGTTTTCTATATTTTTTATAGATAGGTAGGCTTATTTCTTTTTTTTTTAATAATAAAACTAAGTCTCAGTGTTCGATAACTTATCAAATCTCGGAAATAAGGGCTTTTCTGATTTCCTAATACTTAGGTGGAATTAGTTCTGAACATAATTTTGCCTGTACGAATCCAAAATTAAGGACTCCAGACACTAGTTATATAAAATATACGCTCAACATTTCGAATATGCATGATATCGGTCCACGGGTCGAGGCGGCCGATAAATGGTTCTATAGGAAAAGGCATTTCTGATAAAAAGAAAATGAAAAATTATTTTTTACATTACTAGTTCCAATTGTAATTAAGGATTAGTCATTCCATAGAATCCATTTATTTCTCTTCCTCCCTTGCGGAATGCCTTACTCTAATCCCCTTAGCTTTCCCTACCATCTGCCGCCTCTCAAAACCTTTACCTTTCGACGCCTTCCAGCCAGCCGCTTTAATCAAGTCAATTGGTGGAGAGAAGAGATGCTTCTAGAAGGCGTTTCAACCCTACCCGAATCCCTGAGGATAATTCTACCTTCAAGATCTCTTTAGGTGGAATAATTAAACCAATTAATAAATTGGTATAAATTACACCAAAATTAATCCTCTTCTCGCTTTTTTCAGACTAAGTGTTCTATTCCAAGCTCTAGGTCTTCTCTAGAGGAAAATTCTAAGGAACTAGTTAACTACTTGTTCTAACATTTTACCATTCAATGTAACAGGCGGTGGTATATTCTGAGATCGAGAAAAGGTTATGATTTTGGTCTTATATAAGCAAACACCTTCGTAAGGGCTCAAATATCTAAAAAATTGCATTGTATTTATAAAATAAATTCTCTTTCGAGATAACAAATGAAAAAAATATCACAGCTTTTCTTTGAGAAAAATAAACTTCCTATTATTTAAATAGTTCAGCATCCACTTTTTACTTAGTAACAGAAAGAATCTACGACACAATGAGAAAAATAAGGATTAGATTCCATGGGCAGATGCGCTTAGGTTACCGAAAAGAATATTTGAATCCCTTAGAAAAGAAAAAACTAAACCGAACTGGTTTAAGGAAGCGGAGAGGTTCATGAAAGAGCTCGGGTTACGGAGGATATGCTAAGGGATGGAACTGCCAAGAGCACCCGGGACTAGAGGATGAGGTTTTATGGGGAAAAAAGCGCTTGATTAAAATCTCCGATGAGGAAAGGAAGAGGAGGTCAGAGAGGGTGATGGGAGAAACTTGCGGAACAAGCAATAATAATTGATCCGGAAAACCCAACATTTGGGAAACTTTAAAATAATAAAAAAATACGGTTTTACTTTTAAAAATGATAAATTATTTAAGTAATTTTATTTCCTTACTTATTGTTATTACTTTTTTTTTTTGAGAAAGGGAATGGAAGATGGAAGAACTATTTAAGTATGTATGAAGTATTTAATAACAGAAGGATCACATGATCACTATAAATATTTCTATTCTCTCTGGGTCAATTCAGGACGATTCTCAGGATCAATTGAAAAAAAATTGGTATCGAAAACTGATTAGAAATAAACTTTTGGGAGTGCATATGTCATAATTAGCAAGTGTGTAAGATAATGATTGAGTTAAAGAATTAGACTTCTAGCTTACTATTTGAAGTACTCACTTTGTGACACCTATGTGTTAAGTTCCCTTCCGTACGATTGACTGAACAAACCTGATTTTCATCTCCGAAGTCTAGCAACATCATTAGCGACTGATGATGTCTGAGTTAGCACCCGCGGCCGTGGGAACGAGCTAGCAGGTAGGAGCTGTTCTTCCTAACGAGGGGGCTCAGAAAAAGATCATCAGGAACATCCTCTCCATCCCATTCCCAAGGGAAGGAGGCCCTCAGGACTCTTGGGAAGGATCCCTGAAACCAGTTCTGCCCTGATTCAGTTACCATCAGATTAAAAAAACAAAACAATTAGTTGATAAAGTTAAAAAAATACAACCTAAAATCTAGTTAATGAATTTTGGAATTGTTGAATGACCAAACAGCGAAACTAAAGATGTCACTATGGAATTGAGACAATGTTACGTTGGGTTAAGAGGTGTGGTCGTCAGAATCGTTTCTTTACAATAACATATGCGAGAATATCTCAAGAAAAGAATGCAGAAAGACCAGCGTGGTTTGGATAGTTTGTATTGGACCATTTCATATTAAATATCTGTCTTTACTATTTCTAAAATTCAAAGTGGAATTATTGAGCTTCTGTTGTTTACTATTTACAGATTGTAATGATTTCTTATTAACTCTCTCATTTTGTTTAATATTTACTACCTCAACAATTGAACGAGTCCGTTAAAAATGCCATCAAATATAACAAGTTATTTTCAAGCAATTTTTTGTTTTGTTTAAAGTAAAATCGTACTGGAGGGATGTTGAAATAATTCAATACAAAATAATTAAATAACAAATTGCCTGCATTGTTTAATCAGAAAGGGACCTATACTCTTACACGACAACTCCAGACCTCATGTTTCATGACAGACAGTGAAGAAACTAAACGTGATGGGTTACACAGTCTTCCCACACACACCTTATTTGCAAGACTTATCTCCAACAGATTTCCATCTGTCCTGAGATTTGGAAAACTCCCTTAAGTGTACAATTTTTGAAAACGCAGTTTCAGGATTTTTTATTTATTTATTAGGATTGGAGATTTCCTAACACATTGGAAAAATATATAGAAACAGGGATTAATGTTTTGAATTAAAATATTTTTATTTCATAAAGTTATTTTGCTTAATACCCCTTCCTTTAAAGACATGTATTTCAAATATAACCATCTAGTAGTCGAGGATCAAAGTAATCTTACATGGAATGATAAAATTAAAATTATACACTTTTATATATGGCATTACAAAGTAAGAGGAGTAGTAGTGATCGTGAACAAATTTTTTTGAGATTTTTTTAATTTTTGTTTTTCACAGTCCTTCAAAGTGTGTTGCTATTTTTGTCCCAGCCTATTTATTATATAGGGAGCGGGGCTGCTCGGTGGTAGAGCACTGAGTTCCCATGCCGGAAATTCTGGGCCAAATCCCGCTGCAGGTCATAACTTTTATTTAGTCTTTTTGCAGCGGGAGATGGATCACATAGGATCTAGGACCCTTCAGGTGCCCACCCAGCCTCTATAAAATATTATAAAAATAGGGTACCCAAAATAAGGGGAAAAACCTGGCGGTTGAGCGTGACCTGGGACAAGTCACCTCCTTGCGGAACCGTTGTCCATGAAACAGTACAGTCTCTTACATGTACTGAACCCCAGACCCGTTCATGGGTTGTAGTGGTACAGGTTTTTTTAAATTATATAAATGCAGTGTTCTATTATCTTTCACTCATGAAAATATAAATTTATATACCCATATCCATTCTATTTTCGCTGCAACCACATTTATTTTTCGCCATCTACTGATTTAAGGAGGTTAAGGCTTCGTATATGTAATGTGTGTTTTCATCATACATTTTCTCTGATACATTCTTCCCTGCTCCCACAGTCGTTTTTTGAGGGACTTCATTCCCAGACCCACAATATGACGCGTGGTCAATTACCCCAACCCCTGTTCTCAAGGGGGAAATATGGTGTAATAAATACAACTACTACTATACAAATAGAGGGAAGGTTAGTAACTGGGGTGAAGCCCCAACACCACATTAGGGGTCCTATGTAACTAGTTCAAGGGGTGATAACATACAATGAGAGAATATGATGTGACAATAAGTGTCCTTGTCTAAATTAAAATAGACGTATCGTGGGAGAAATTATATCGTGGGTTTACAAATCAAATTCACTAAACCAAAAAAATGATTTTGTGAAAAAAAAAAACCTGTACCTCCACGACCCGTCAACAAGTCTGGGGTTTCAGTACATGGTTGAGACTGTATTGTTTCATGGACAACGGTTCTGCAAGGAGGTGACTTGTCCTAGGTCACGCTCAACCGCCAGGTTTTCCCCCTTATTATGGGTACCCTATTTTTATACTATTTTATAGAGGCTGGGTGAGCCCCAGGAGGGTCCTAGATCCTATATGATCCATCTCCGACTGCAAACAGACTAAATAAAAGTAACTGCCCGCAGCGGGATTTGAACCAGGATTTCCGGTATAGCAACTCAGTGCTCAACCACTGAGCCACTCCGCTCCCATTTTGAGAATACGCTGATGAAAAAGCTAGAGTAGTGGGAGATGTTTCTAATGATGAAACCCACAGTCACATTTTTATTTTAATATTGTGTTCTTAATTTTTCATAATTAATTATTAATAATTATTATATAAATTGTTATTAATTATTTTTTCATTAAGTACTCTAGCCATTTTATGATCGTTCTCAAAATCGGGGCCTTGATTTATTGTATTTTACTTATAATCCCTCGATATGGAGTGTGAGAGCCATATTGTAGCAAACAAATTATTACTTGTATATTTACATTTTAGTAAATGGAATTTTATATTTTAGTACCTATATATAATTTAACTAAAATTCCAGAATTATTATTTTTAAAATATATTATATGAGTTTTTTTATTTGTTTATGTTATGATTATTATATTTATGTTAGTATATGTTTATTTTTCAAGTAAACTCAGGTTTCATTGTTACAAATACTAGGTTCATTGTTACAAATATTATTTATCAGTAGTGGACTTTAAAGATCATTCCAGCTTTCACATTCTCCTCATAATTTGATCAAAAGAGTATTACACACACTAATAAATATCATACTTTCTATGCTGCAGCTTATGCAGAAATAATGGTTATTATAAAATAATCGAATGTTGAAATTTCGAAGTATTAGAGACAAACTAAAGTATTTTTTGTGATACACAGTTTAAATTAATCACATTGGTTGATTGGTTGAATTGAGTTGCAGTCCATGATAAGCAAAACTTATTTTTAAATTGTGCCAACGTTTCGGCCTACGGGAGTAGGCCATCTTCAGGGCTAATTGAGGGTGCCTCGGCTGGGGTGACTTGTCAAACTAACACTTGTCAACCAAACAATTCACAGTCGAGGCACCCGCAATTTGCCCTGAAGATGACCTACGCCGTAGGCCGAAACGTTGGCACAATTAAAAAATAAGTTCTGCTTGACTGCACCCCCTGACCAATTCACTCCATAATTAGAATTATCCAGTCAATTAGTTTCCACTTAAATTAATCTTAGTTAAATTCACTTTTAAGGTTTTGTTTTATTATTAAAATGGATAATTGTCATTCCATTTTAATTCAAAATGGAATTAATGGAATTGGGGTTAATTCGAGCCCAAAACAATGTTCTCAACTCGATGAATAGTAAATAGATGGATCTAAGATTGTAAAATAGAGGATATCTTGATGTAAAATATAGTTTGGTTATAGCTTGAACATTTCTCTATTGTTATATAACAAAGTTGTGGATATGTCGCTTGAAGAGAATCGACTTGTCAGTGAGTTCCCACGAAGTCCTAACAGATATATTGCGCTCGCCTGTAATTCCCGCCTGTCATGTGTCCGGTTCCCATCGGCACATAATGTACCAGCACATTCCCATGGTTTTCTTGATACCAGTAATTTTTACAATATTATTTGGCTAATTTGTGTTATAATAATTGCGAGTCTATACTGAATTTAATACATATTTTTACAATTCCACAATACTTTTTTTCATTTACTTTACTTTAAAATTAATTTTGAATTATAACCTTTATAGCCTAGATCTAATATAAATGTCATAAATGGATATTTTGCTTTATTAAGTCCTGGGAAATTGATGTAATGATCAGTATTGACATGTGTTTACGTTATATCTAACACTTGCACAAAGAGGGAGGATGCCAAACAAATTTCGGCAAGTTTGGCATCCTCCTTCTTGTTGCAAGTGTTGATCAAATTTTGAGGAGAATGTGGAAGCTGGAATAATCTTTAAAGTCCACTATTGATAAATAATATCTTGGTATTTGTAACAATGAAACCTGAGTTTACTTGAAAAATAAACATATACTAACATAAGTATAATAAACATAACATAAACAAATACAAAAACTCATAAAATATGTTTAAAAAAATATTAATTCTGGAACTTTAGTTAAATTATATATATGTACTAAAATATAAAATTCATTTTACTAAAATGTAAATATACAAGTAATAATTTGATTGCTAAAATATGGCTCTCACACTCCATATCGAAGGATTATAAGTGAAATAGAATAAATCAAGGACATGATTTTGAGAAAACGACCATAAAAAGGCTTGAGTACTTAATGAAAAAATAATTAATAACAATTAATATAATAATTATTAATAATTAATTATGAAAAATTCAGAACAAAATATTAAAATAAAAATGTGACTGTTGGTTTCATCATTTGAAACATCTCACACTACTCTAGCTTTTTCATCAGTGTATTCTCAAAATCATTTTTTTGATTTAGTGAATTTCACTTGTAAGCCCACGATATAATTTCTCCCACGATGCGTCTATTTTAATTTAGGCAAGGACACTTATTGTCACATCATATTCTCTTATTGTATTTTATCACCCCTTGAACTAGTTACATAGGGTCCCTAATGTGGTGTTGGGACTGCACCCCAGTTACTAACCTTCCCTCTATTTGTATAGTAGTAATTGTATTTATTCAATCCATCATTATAATTATCCAGTCAACTAGTTTCCAGTCAAAAATTCTATCATGAAGTAAACAGGCTTCTTTATGGAAATTACTCTTCCTCCCGTCAGTCGGACGATAGTCAAAGAGTTTTAGGCAATCCTTCCTCTGACATTCTTTTTATATAGCCATACCATTTCAGTCCCTTAGTTTTTATCTTGTTGAGGATAGTTTTTTACAGTCCTACCAGTTTGCTAATCAAATGACAGTTCGCTAATAATTATGGCATATCCCGAAATGTAATTTACCTAAATAAGTCAAATATCATCAAACATAAATTAATATTTGACTTAACTAACTAATATCCTCCTCTTCCTCTTCCTCGATGTGAGAGTCAAAGCCAGAAAGTTCCCACGCATCGCCCACTGGCAGACACGTGCCACGGGGCAGTAGTTCCCAAGGAAGTGAGGTACCACTCTCACTTCCGTGCAGTTCCACCCCCTGAGGTATTACCTGAGTGACCTTCCCACGAATCCTTTATAACGATTTTTCTTAGCAAATAAAGACTTGTAACCTCTCTATGTATGTACCCTCTCTAACGACTTTTTCTGCCAGTGTTTGAAATATATCTATTTTAGACACACTATGATCGTATTGAAGTTCGTAAAACACTATCGAGATCAGGATCCTTGGTTCGTCCTCTACACCTCAAGGTCGCTCACTTAAATTAATCGTTTTTTTATCGATTGACTCTTTGCATTCTTGAAATTTTGTATGCCTGTGAATTACTTCCTTGGTGAGAGACACACAACCATACAGTTCCCACGTGTCCTCTTGTGACTGACGTCTGGCACGTGCCGGTTGATCCGAAGGAAGTAGTTCTTCGAGTTAAGTTCCGAGGCATTCAAAAGGCTGGGATGTTATCTGAGCTATGATTCCCACGAGTTTCTTAATTTAATTTAAACTAGTTTGTATATTTGGGAATTTATCATCTTATTTATCGTACAGCTGATAAATGCACGAGAATATATATTTCGGGGAAGAAAATGGTCCGGAATCAATGAAAGAATTTCTTAAATAGTGATGAAATATTTATTAGTCTTCTTCAGGGCTTGTGATATCTCATTAGTATGAGTATAAATAACTCCTGTTCAATGTTTTTATTTTCGTCTTTAACGGAGTAAAAAACTTACATCATTAACGAATAAAATTAAGACACTATTAGCAATAATGCTATAATTCATGTTTGAGTGGAAAATAGTTGAATGGCTGATTCAGTAATGGATTGAATTGGCCAGGGGATACAATCAAAGATAACACAAAATAAGCAAAACTTACTTTATTGTGCCAACGTTTCGGCCTATGGTCGCCATCTTTAGGCAACCGGTAGTGGATGCCGAGTTTGAGGTGACGCGCCAAACTATCAACTGTCAACTCAGGCCGAAATGTTGCCACAATAAAATAAGTTTTGCTTATATTGTTCTGTCTTTGACAGCACCCCCTCACCAATGTGTCTTCGTTGATTTGGTGCTAGTCATATTTTATAGATTGTAGATAAGTAATAACCGCATTCTTCAAAAATAATTTCAACTGTAAGACTGTTTTTATAATATTGGGATGAATTAGGTAGCAGTTTTTTAATAATATGAGTTATATATTGTAGACCTACGAACCTTGGAAGAAGATATTGGATTCTGAAAGAAAAGTGATGGTTGGGGTTCATATCTTACAAAACTTCTAGTGTCCTTAGTGAATCTCTCAATATGACTATAGTCTTCTCAGCTTATATAAATACCATCTAAGTTTTGCAGTTTAAATTTGTGGATTGAGTCGTAAATCAAAAAGGACGAAGTCGTTGAGTTATCGAATTAGAACACGGTATAAATAAAAAAAAGTATCTGGGATGTTTTGGAGGATACGAGACAACCGTTTTTTATATTTTGAAAGAGTGGTGTTGTTTTTAAGAAAATAGGAATGATTTAGGATTGTTCTAGGTGTTTGTAGAGTCGAAGGAGGATTCTGTATTTTAGGTTTAGGCAGATTAGATCGTGAGCATGGTTCCCTTCCTGTATAAGGTAAAGTATCTTCTTTCGTTATATCATAGAATATTTAAATGCTCAATCTTATATTATACAAAATAAATAATTTATTCTACTTACTAATGATGTGGTTATTTCATTCTTATGAATTGTAATAATACCTCTCTCTAATAAATTCCAAAGCCATACAAGGGTGTGGTGAACCATCACCACCACAAAGGTACCCACCACTAAAGATACCCTTATTCCCACGGGTACAATTTGATAACACAATACCCTTCCCGGCAGAACGAGCGACTCCCTTTTATTACACAGATGTCGCATAAACCAGCTTTCACAATAAAATGGGCTATTAAAGACACGTGGCACGCACGTGTGGCGGCAACCTGTTGGATACCTATAGGTAGAGCACCTGGTGTCTGCAATTTAATTCAAGTTTTCATGTGAACATTATGGCATTTCGTCCTGTTCACTGTGAACAGGAATTTTCTTCATATACTAAAAGCTATACTTTTAATGGTAGTAGGGTTTGTCATATACTTTTATGTGATAGAGGCAATTATATACTTATGACATCATTTTATTATTTTTTAAGTTTAAATAACAAATCGGAAATCCCTTTTGTATTTTCTTTTAGTATAAGCCCTTTCGTTATTCCTTATTCTATTTTAAACTTATTTTAATAAACTAGCTGTGAGATGTTTTGTTGAAAAAAAATAAGAATTAATAAATACATCAAAAACATATTAGTTAAAGATTTTACAGCTAACAACTGAAAAAATAATTCTGAATATACATCAAGCCTTGTAATTAAGTGGGGCCATAAATTGGACTACTTCCAACTAACTGAATTAGGTTGAAATTAATGGAATTAAATCGAAACTTTGGTTAATATGGCCTTTTGAATTCTATCCAATTTTCGCTAATCACGAAAAACATGTAAAATAAAAATGATTGCTTTCCGAGTTTAATCTATTCAATGATAGAAATTAGAACGAATATAATTGGAGCTAAGGCTAGCATTGAACTATTGCTCCATTACAGTAGGAACCCCTGCCAGGATTTCAATTTTGTCACCCACATCACGCAAAAATCATGCTAGGAGTACACGAAATTAGCCATTATTACCTAATTAAGATATTAAATTGCGATGTGATGATTCATCTATTGAATACCTGATATCAAGGTGGAAATTACTGCCTTAAAAGCACGTCAGTTTGAGGGAAAAAAATAAAAAATACATAAATGGGTGTGGTGCTGTCTGTATATATATTTTTTCCAAACACAAGATTGCAGATAATTAAAACAATTATAAACTGATAGAATTAGATGCCAGCTTAAGTGCCCATTGTTATCTTTCCAAAGATATCGTGGGAAGGACTAATGTGGTTACGTCTCATTGTCGGTATGCCGGCGACGGATATGAGAAGACCATATCCTTGGGAACCAATGGCCAGTGACACGCTCCTACCAATGAAAGGTCCGTGAGAACATTATGGCAGTGGAGCTCTCATCAGGGAGCAGCAACGGAACTTTAATTATTGTTAGTAGCTAAAGACGTATGATTGTTTTCTCGATAATAACAACCTAGGAAATTTGAAGAATTTAAAGAAGTCAATTAGCAAAATGATATCTTTAATTTAATATATGAGGAAGAAAATGTTCCGGGTAGAGGTCAAGAAAATTCTCTTATATAGGGAGAACTTTTTATTAGAACACCAACGTTTCGACCCATATTGCAGGCCTTCTTCAGGGCTATATATTAAAGATACAAATACATTAAAATAATACATGGCACAGAATAACAATAATTGTAGTCAAATAGAATATTGCATCATGTATTAAGTAATAGAAATAAGAGCCAGAGGGGATTGAATTAATTATTGAAAAAGAGGTAATGTTTAAATCCACCAAAGTAACAAATGAAGAATTAAAAATTAGAGCAATAAAGCGATTACTTACATTTATTGTAACTCAGCAATTCTAAATGATTGTAAATGATCGATAAACTATGGTTTATTATTTCTGTCTTGGCCGTCCTTAAATTTATTTTGACTAGTTCTTATGAATCAATTTGTATGTAGGTTAGTACGTTTCTCCCTTAAATCAAAAACATCTATCCCGAGAAAATTGAAATTTCCTATTTGGAGTTTGTGTAGCTTCGAATCTTGCATCTTCCATTCAGATCACTGGATGATAACCGAAATTGGTACTGTCAAAATTATTTGATCATAAGAATTTTTTTCATTAAAAATCACATGTCAGGTGAATACTGAACAGTTCTCCATCAATGGAATAATGTTTTGAATTTTAAGTATAATTGCTTACAAAGGTCTGCGAAAGAAACTTGTTTCAAAATTGTTTTGATTTAGTTAACTGATCTTTATGTAGATTGTTGTAAAGTTATTATAAGTCTTTGTAAAAACATTTTCTTTTTCCATCAAAGTTTCTTTTGGTACTTTTTCGGCTGTTTTGTTGTGAATTTTCCCTTTTTAACATCCATTTATTTTATGTCTTGATGGAAACGTTCCCCTTGATCCTCACTTACACCCCCAAGATTTTCGGGAAAGTAGTCCAGATGTGAGTGAAGGAAATGAACCTTGACACTCATGTTGCAGCCCAACAATTTGTAACAATTCAGCAACCAAAGTTTTGTCGTTTGGGTCTTTTTTGTTTCCATGAAATCCTGTTACAACAAGTTTAAATAAATTTCAGTCATTTTTTTCTTCCATTTCCAGTTTAGTGACAAAGCTTTCATATTTTAAAAGTTTTCTGATGTCAGGCCCAACAAAGACTCCCTCTTTCAGCTTAGCATCGGATATACCAGGAAACTGTTCACAAAGATACTTGAAACACTCCTTCTTTGGGTAATGCTTTCACAAACTGTTTCATTAGCCCCAATTTGATATGAAGCGGTGGCAGTAAGATCTTTTTAGGATCCACTAAACTTGGTCATTCAACCTTTTTAACTCCTGGAATAAGAGCCTGTCTGATTGGCCACGTCTGCATGCCATAGCGTTTTTTCCTGTCACGGCTGTCCCATTAACAGAGGAAACATGGAAACTTTGTGTAACCACTTTGTTGACCTAGTAACATGGAAATAACTTTCAAATCCCTTTTATAATTTATGGTCAGAGTAGCCGAGCTTATTCAGAACAAACTCAAGATTTTCGTAGCATTCTTTCAAATGGACTGAGTGTCCAACAGGCACAAAAGCATATCGGTTATCATTGTGAAGACGTACATCTTTCAAGCTCCTTTTTGATGAATCGACGAAAAGTCTCCATTTCTTCTGGTTCATACGTGATTTTGAACATTTCCATGATTCCAGTTACATTGTTGCGGAAATCTAGGTCACCCTCTTGTGTAAAAAAAAGGGACAAATTCCTTTTCTCTAAATTGGTACCATGAAAATGAAACACCGTAGGCTAACATATGTCTTTGTTTAAGTCTAGACCCTAAAACTTCCGCTGAATCCTTTGGGAGGCCCAGATCTCGTACGAAATCGTTCAAGTCTGATTGATAGAAAAGTTTAGGGTCATTGGAACCTAGATCGTAGCTGTCCTCACTATCGCTGTTACTATGTGACATTGGGTCTAAATCATCTAAAATATTGTCCAGGGTATCCGGAGGTGAAGGAATAGGCAAATTTTCAGGTGAAATTCGTGACTTATCTAGGGGTGATGGAATTTTTTTCCGTAATCAGCACAAAAAATGCTGTTGACCCCACTAGTTAAATATGCTACAATTTTTTCATCGCAGACCTGTGTTATCTGGTAACGATATTTTGAAACTCCTTTGACCACGCTTCAAATGGTAAGGGATGTTTGGAATTGTGATAATAATTGTCTATTCAGATTCAGTTTAGTAATTTGTATCTATTTTTCAAAATATAATGTGTAATATTTCGTTTGTTAGTATGAGATAATTTAGTAATACTTGATGCTGTACACCCATTTTGATTTACTTTTCGAGCCACCAATATCATCTTTAATAGGTATATATAAGGAAGGCATTTGTTTTCCACATCAGATAATCTTTTATACTTATATTTAACCGTCAAATGAAAATACTACCATTTACTAAAATGTAATATTTATCAATGTTGAAGTCTACCAAAATATAATATATCTGATGCTCTGAAGCATAAGTGGTTTATCTCCGAATATTAAAATTCAGTTTTAGTTCTGTCGGTTTCGTAATATAAATGTATAATCCATTTTTTTGTTTACTTTCTAGTTTAGCCCTTAATTTAAATTTAATTCAATATATATCCCTAAAGTTGGAAGACAATAAGGATAATAGAACAGAACCATGAGAATAAGGCCTGAATTATGTCCTTTGATACATATTGTAGATAGAAGCGAGCTAGCTTAGTTGCTGTGGTCTAGTTGCCTAGTTGGTTCCTCTTATCTCTCAGTCACAGGTTCCAGATCGGATGTGGCAGATAAGTATTTACTCTCAAATTGGATACCCTTAATTTGGAGAAAACACGGCGGTTGGGTGTGATTCTAGTCGAACCGCCCCCTTCCACGATCGCAGACATCCTTCATTGTATATAGGTACATAGAAAGTCTCTGAATAACAATTTGTAAAAAAAACATGTGGTCATATCAATTTATCCGAGGTATTTGAAGAATATTTTTAGAAAGGACTACTGTAATGATAATAATTGGTTTGTAACTTTTAATATCAACTTCAAATACTCATACAGAAATAATTAAAATTATGTCGAAATTTGGTACGTTGTGCTTAATTAATTTGGTACGTTTGTATTGAATTAACAAAATTGTTAATGGTTTTAAAATTATTATTATATTAATAAAAGAAACTATGTTACTTAAATTAGAGAATTACATAAAGGGATCACTTTAAAATCTACTCAACTTTCACTACTGTTCCCTATTCCCCCCTCCCCCCGTATTGGCCTACTAAGGACCACATTATTTCAACTATCTTTTTTCTTGTGAATGGATAGAATTGGTCAGGGGGTGCAGTCAATGATGACACAAAATTTTGTTTCTTCTTCTTGACATTGGCCCAGTTCTCCCTCATTCGTCGCCGGTGCTGCTCCCTTCTTTCTTCTCCTTCCTAGTCTTCCGTTTTGTTTTTTCTTGAAGACCCACACGGGTATCCAGTTTCATCCTGAGACTGTTGCTTTCTAGAACATCCTCGTAGGTAATCCCCATCTCCTGTAATTTTTTTATACCTTTTCGAACCAAGCAGGCTTGGCCTTCTCCTTTAAATATGTAAACATACGGTTAGCCAGTCTTGTCGGTTTCAGTCTTCCCTATTTTTATTATTGATTTCATAGTTTTTTTTTCTACGTAAATTTCACCGAAGGAGTCATTATTTTTTTCTGTTCTATTTTCATATCTAAAAGCGTTGATGTTAACACCGTTCTGCATCAGTATGGCGTGTAGAAGAAATATGCAGTAGCAACAAAACGAAACTCAACTTGGGGTTTTCTTTTATTCTGATGTTATGATTAAAATTTGTGTCTTCGACAATTAGAAAATAAAGAACTATTACTTTGATCTATTTGATAATTCTAATTACACTGTTAATAAACACATTGAGGCGTTCATTATCATAATTTTATTTTTAAACAATGTCGAAATTGAAATACTATCACATCACAGTTCCAAAATGGATATCGCAATAATTGATCAACGCTGCAATCAAATAACAATCTATCAAACTGCCTTTAATATTACGAAAGTTGTGTGTGATCAATTGGAATTTTATACGAAGTTCAGCCTCTATCACATTTAATTTCATGATTTTTATTAACTATTTAATTTTAAGCACATAGTCTGTATATTTTGTTTTTTCTTTGCAAAAAATGTAAATTTTGTATGTAAAAATTGTAAAATTTATTTTTTGCAAAGAAAAAACAAAATTTTATCTTGGACCGATAATGATCAAGACTATATAGATTTTAATAGTCAAGACAAACTATTAAAATTATTTTTGGACAATAAATTAAATTCGATTGCTTATTTAGTGGTATCAACCGCAGATAGCAATTTACTAAATCTTTTAAAATGGGACCATTTTAATAAATTACGCACTTGACTTATTTAAAAAAACTTTCAAACTAATCGTAAAACATTAGTAGTCTTAAAACCTGTAATCATTACAAAAAAACAAACAAAAAAACAAAGCATCTCACCAATATTTTCTATAAATTAAAGTAGAAACAAACACTTGAACAATGGTTATTGATTTGAAGGGTTTCAAGGTAGAGGAATTGTAGAGAGAATAGGTTTTCCAAAAATTACAAATAAATAATGCATTATTTCCCGTGTTGATTAAACAGTCCATAATTTTACTGAGAAGTCCGACCGGGCCCCTGTATTGTGGAAATTACAAACAAACAAAAACCAATAAAAGGGAAAATGGATAGAAAAATACTGGCGCTTTTATATTTATTCAGTTCCCAAATAATTAGCAATAAATGCAAGAGTACAGATATTTGTTAAATGGGTTATACAATTTATAATATTCAAGCAATATTGTTTAATCAATTTTAAAATAAGTCTAATGTAGTTATTCAAATAAAATTATAATTTGCTACAATAGGATATTATATGCTATCACCGTTTAGACAATAAACAACGCATAAGAAAACACTTAGTCCCTTAATATATTAAAACCAGATTTGAACAGATATTAAGACGATAATTTAAAGTATAAGCTCTACAAAATGCCCGTAAGCGGTATTATCGAGGATGCAGTGGGGAACTCACCTTGAATAGACCGCTATTGGCCGCCACTAAATCATGTGGTAGGGCGCAATCTTCCCGTGCCAATACCACCTGCAAATAACGACGTGGGCCAAGTCAATAACTATCTTCAACTGAAAATATATCACCCTGGATATTACGGATACCATCCATTAAAAATTCTTCTCAAGAACCATTTAAAATTTCATTGCTAGGGTATAGTCTACTGTATATACAGATTTGAAAGAACAAAAAAAAATGGTAATGAAGAAAAATAATAAAAGAAAGAAAAAAAAACAAAAAACAGCTTTGTGAGTAGATCTGATGACACATCAATATCGATTCTGATAATTATAAATGTAATTATTGTTGATAATTATTGTTTGTAAGATTAGCGTTTCCCTAACGGATAAATGTGACCGTAGATTTAAAAAAAACATTATTAGCTAAAACGATCTCAATTAATTTAAAAAAAACAAAGTAATACAATAAATGACTTTTAAAGATTTAAAAGACATGTCGTGGGAAGGATCAACTATGTACAAACTAAGACTGCCATGGCCATTGGAATGCACACCAACTGCCACTTCCTGAGAAATTATTTGGCGCGTGCCGCGTCAGTTGCAACAGATATTGTACGTGGGAATAGTATGACTGTGGTTTTCTCATCCAGGGTCAACCTGAAAAACCATTGTTGTAATATAGTTATTAGTAATTTTTGTCAGTGATTTTTATAAGGACAGATTCTTCATTATATTGGTGAGTAATAAATACTGAAGAATTATTGTACCGTTTTATTTTAAGTCACGATTGGACTATTCTCAGGGAAATACCTCGGACCTTTCCCAGACCTATTGACTCATCGTGAGTGTTAACAAGAGCAGTAGTGGCACGAGCCGTTGGGAGTGGCATCGTGGGAGCGCGGGCTGGGAACCGCCTTATCGCCGCCTCTCATGCACACCTCCCATCTTCCCACGGCTAGGTTCATTTGTAAAAATAATGGTTTAATTTTCTTCTATATCTATAAAGTAAATAATAATAAAATAAAATCTTAAGCATACATTAAAAAAAAAATTGAATTTATTTCATATCCATATCATATCAATGTACTAATTATTTTAATCAAGGCCAAATTATTGAAAAATCAATTAATGTACTGTATCATAGTTGGGGAACATTCGTATGACTCAACTCTAAGATACAACACATCTAAGTTATAAAATATATAAATCAATCAAAAACTATTTTATTTTTAAGGAAGGTAATAGTCCCGGTTGACTGTTTTAGCCTAGTGTCAACGCCTGATCCTACTAACCTAGAAGAAGACCTGCAATGTGTGTCGAAACGTTGGCTTTCCAGTAAACAGTCCTCCCTATTTAAGAAATTTTTTTTACCTCCACCCAGACTATTTTCTTCCTCATATATACTAATGTTAACTAATGTTAAAATTTAACATATTTTATTAATAAATATTAAAATATGCGATAAAAATATATTAATAATAAAATAATCAGCTATCTTATCTTAAAACTATATCTCCTCAACCCATCAATGGCCTGGATATCTGGTTGTGGTACTAACACTATGATGGAGGTGGTCGTTATGAGAAACTGCTTAATATTTTAGGGGTAGAGATCATGGGGTGATAATCTCTTCATCAAACTAGCATTAAGGGGTACTAATGTGGATGTTAGGCCTTTATCGTGTTAAATAGTTTAGGATGTATATACATGAGTATGTGAAATACATTACATATGATACATCTCACTTATGCTATTCAAAGATTACGCAAAATAAGAACCCTCCCCTTCCCTGGCATCCTTGAAGATGGCTCTTAGGCCGAAACGTTGCCACAATATAATAAATTTTTAATATTTTGTGTAATCTTTGACTGCATCTCCTGACCATTTAGATCCCCTGTTTGAATTATACAGTCAACTCTTTTCCACTTAAAGTAGATATATTATAGAGATGTGATTTTGTTGTTGTTTAGAGTAAAGTAGAGTAGAAAAAAACTTTATTCTGGGCTCAAGTACCTCTAGAATAAGAAACATGAACAGAAAAATAAACATAAAATATATCTGGCCAGAAGGCTGCATAATATTACAACAAATCAGGAAATATTTTAAAAAGTGACAAAAAAAAAATAGAGTATATGCTTAAGACTACACGGCAGAAGTGAAAACTTCATTGGCAATCGAAATCAATTTATATATATATTTTTTTTTTTGTAACTATTAGTTACTCGTACATCCGAAATTTCAGATTTCTAAATTCAAAACTGAGGGGTCCCATATCATCTTTGAACCCCTATTATATTAAGGCGGAGACCCTTGAAGGCGGAATTATCCAAATTCTTTTCTTAGTGCTCATTTAAGCTATAAAAAGAACCTATATGCGAATTTCAGGATGCTAAGTTCAGTGGTTTCTGCTATGCATTGACCGCAGGGTATGTAAGTCAATCAGGTTACAGTTTTATATAGACTTCGCCTGTGTTGTGTATTTAAAAAAAGTAGCCTATGTCCTTCCCCAGGCTTGAGATTATCCATATCAAATTTCATCACAGACAGATCAGCACAGCCGCGAAACATAAATTGACACTGATTAAAAAACGGGACGGAAAGAAGTTACTTTTGTTTACTGTTGTTCGGGTCAGTAAAGGGTAAGTATATAATGTTATTGAATGTATTGAAAAGGATTACTTAATAACGGTTTCACTTGCCGTACAGCAGCAGCGAGAAATTAAAACTGAGATAATTAGAATAATGTACCTATATGCGATGTAGGTAATTGTTCGATGTGTTGTAATTTAGCGGTATAACCTATATTACTGTAAAGTTTCATCCTAACCGTTCAGTAGTTTTTGGGTGAAGGTGTTACAAACATACATCCATTTCACAACCTTTCGCATTTATAATATTAGTAGCGAAAATATGTAGATTTGGCGAGTAAGAAACACGTGAGAGAGCTACTCAGGGGGGGGGGGGTGCCTGTACCGATGCTAACAATATTTCAAATTAAATTAAATAACCGCGATTACCTACAGGCCTATTTCTACTGATAATGCTGGAGGTAATATTGATAACGTGTTATAACCTAGTATTTTTTAATGATATTTATCGTTATATTATGACCACATTACACAAAATAATTATTAATTGTAGCCTATTTGTTATTCTGATGTATAACCTATATTACTGTAAAGTTTCATCCAAATCCGTTCAGTAGTTTTTGCGTCATAGAGTAACAAACATACATACAAACTTTCGCATTTATAATATTAGCAGGATATATATACACGAAGTGACTTACCTATACGATCGAATCACTCTTTATAATAATAATATTTATTTGTTAATATGGGAAAGTAAAAGCTAACAAATAATAAAATAATAAAAGTGAGGTTAATTCTTAATTATATTATATACACATATTATATTATATGTATGCATGTATGTACATATATGTATATATGAACATGAAGCGACTTACCTACACGGTCGAATCACTTTTTATAATAACAATAACATTACTTATGTTTTTTATAATGCGGTCAATAGTAATTGCTAAGTTTTTGACAGAGCAGCTGAAGGTGATGGGGTAGTTGTTTAGGATTAATGTAGGGAGGGTGTGGATAGCTGCAAGGAGGGAATTGGAATCTATAACAATAGCCTGGGTTTTCATTGCGTTCAATTCCAGTTTATTCAGCTTTGCCCAGGCACTGATCCTATCTAGGTCTTTCTGAATACTGCCGAACGCAAATAATAGCTCAGAAGGTGGGAAGGAGAAATAGATTTGGAAGTCGTTAGCATATAGATGGTAGGAACAGTGGTGAACAGATTTAGGAAGATCGTTGATGTAGCAGTTGAAAAGGAGAGGAGAGGTGCTTGAGCCCTGTGCCACACCTGAGGATAGAGTGGGGAAAGAGAAAAGGGGTTGATTAGGTTATGGAAACTGCTTGAGGCCTGTTGGAGAGGAAACATTAGAACCATAGAATAAAGCTGTTGGAAAAGGACAATGATTTTAGTTTGATAAAAAGGATAGAATGGTCCAAGGATTCAAAAGCTTTAGAAAAGTCAAGTAGGATTAGCACAGTTAATTTTTTGTTGTCCATAGCTGTAAGTATGCCTGTGGTTATTTTGGTAAGGGCAGATTGTGTGGAGAAACCAGGACGAAAACCTGATTGAAGTGGATCAAGGAGTTTGGACTGTTCAAGAAAATTTGATATTTGAGACTGGACTATTCTTTTGAAAGGTTTGGAAAGGTTTAAGAGAATGGATATTGTCCGGTAGTCTTTGGGAAATACTGGGTTAGAGGTTTTGTTTATAGGATGGACTAAAGCTCTTTTCCAAGAAGTAGGGAATACTGAATTTTGTAGTGAAAAATTATATATGAACAGTAGGACAGGTAGGCCATAATTTGACGGGGATCTCATCAAAGCCAGTAGAGTGGGATTTCAGGATGGAGGAAATAATGTCGGTGGGTGAAATGTCTAAGAAATAAAAGTTGTCGGGGTTGAAAGATGGCATTAGTGAAAAGACGGGAGAGGATGTTTAGAGTTTTGAAGTGTTAATTGAGGCATACAAAAAGTACGAGTTAATTTTATCGGGAGAGGCAGGAAAGACTCTGTAGAAACATGAATTTCAAAGGGAAAGCTTTCGGAGGAGTTGCCATTTATATTTAGGACCGGGAGCAGCGGAAAGGGCTTCGTGGAAGTATTTTGATTTTGCCTGTATGATTGAAGATTGTGTCGAATTTCGGAGAGCTCTGAATACTTGATAGTCATCAGTTAGCCTAGTATGTCTAAAGCGTCTATGGGAACTATCACGCTTCCCTTGTAGGTCTTTAATTTTTCGACACATCCAGGGAGCGGGATGGTGACGGTCGGTTAAAGTTTTGAGTGGGGGATGGGTATCCAGGATGCTTTTGAGATTGGCAGTGTCAACCATTTAATCGATGGTGTCACAGAAATAAATTTGTTTCCAATTCAGCATTTCGAGGGAAGGTGAGGTATTTTCAGAAGTGAGTGCATCTAGATTACTAAAGGTTATGGTTATCGGTAGGATCTCTGGAGTTTGGATATTCTATGAAATTCGGATTAGATGATGAGATGACAGAAATGGAACGGGTAATTGAGAGGAGGAAAGGAGTCTCTGGGATGAGTCATTTATAAACAAGTCTAACCAGGTGTCAGATAGGAGAGTGTGATGGTTGGAAGAAAATGGAACAATAGAGAGGTGTAGAGACTAAAAGAGATTTTCAAGGTAATCTCTATCATTGGATTGTATATGGAGATTGGTATTAAAGTCACCGGAGATTATGATGTGGTTATAGGGAGGAACATGGTTGGAAAGAAGAGGGCGATATACTACGACATAGAGGGTTTGAGTTGCATGAAATTTCAACAATTAGGAATTCTACGAGAGGGTCGTCGGACGCGGGTGAAGATTCTAGGATAGGAGATTTTAGGGAGTTGTGGACATAAAGACCTACGCTTCCACCAGTCCGGTATATTCGGTCGTGGCGGAGGATTGAATAGACAGGTAAGGATACAGTTTTGCTGGTCGGGGTATGGGGTTTTAGCCATGTTTCTGAGAATCCAATGGTATGGTAAAAGTTGTGGGTAAAATATTGTTGAAATTCATCAAAATCCACTCATTCTTCCTCGTGTATACATCGCTAAATTGCGAGAACATGGGGGATATGGGATCGATGAAGAGAACAGATTTGTCTTAGGTAGGTAGCGACCCCGGTGGCTCAAATGGTTAGACCATTGCCACGGTGAGGCGGAGATCCGGGTTCGAATCCCGGCTGGGGGCAAATATTTTCTCTTCAAAATAAAATATTTAAAAATTAAACCAATGATTAAAAAATTATAATAGATTATAAAATAAGTGTGGTTCTCCTGAGGCAGAGTACGATGTAGAAAAGAAGATGGGCACCAAGTAGTCTTTATCGATTAGGCTCAAGATCTGGACGTCTTCGGCTGACTAATGTAGTCCTGTATGCCCACAAGCTGAACAGGAAACCATGGCACTCACCACGGCATTCACGAGTTCATTTTGAATCTATGTGTCAATTTTAAGTATTTTTCAAAAATTGTATTTTTTCGAAGCAAAAAGATTCCGCAATTAATTTATTTTTTTTACATGCTCAAAAGTCTGTCTTATATTCTTTTTTTATTATGTTGTTTTATTTATTTCATTATTTACGTATTAGATTTCCTTCCGTTATTCTTTAATTGCATTATCTCTTCTTTAGTATTAAGATTCATAACTGTTTTTAGTGATTCATGCTTATGATAATCTATTCTCTGCAGTATTTAATTTTTCACTTCGCTCACCCAATAATATTCATTTCTCATAGTACGCTCTCCTCAAAAAATGAGAACTTCTTTTCTACTTCCCCAGGCCAGTGTCCTATTCTAATTGTCCAGTGTCCCAACCTACTGTCACAACCTCCTGTTCTTTTTGAAGATCCTACAATTAAAAGTAATGTTCAATGAACATTCTTCCTCGTGTATACATAAATGGGATCGGTGAAGAGAACAGATTTGTCCTAAGCAAGTGGTTCAAATGGTTAGAGCGTTGGCACACTTATTTTCTTTTTCCCGTCGCCTTCTTCTGACGTGCTAACCAGTAGAGGTGCCTGTTCGTTCCTCTCATATCCTCGCCGAGATAAATGCGGTGGCAGTCATTTTCCTGCCAACCAATATCACGTGTGGAAAAGTCTCTTTTAACTTTAATTAAGGATCAGGTCATCCCTCACTGATCGTCTTACGAAGCGTGCGATAACTGGTGGGGGTCGCGATCATTTTTCCTGGCTCTCCGACGCTGCACTATGTCCAGATCCTTTATATCCAGCTTGATTCCCAGGCCTGCACCAATACTTGTGCAGTTAGGTGATTTAGTAGAGTACACACTCAAGCCCCAGAACACAATCAAATTCCCCAATGAAGAGTAATAACTTTATTTAAGCTGAATAACCCACAGGAATGTTCGGTGGAAATTCCTTGGAAGTTGCTCCCAGCTACGTCCGATGGAATCACTGACTAGCAAATCTTCCAAATGTTTTACAAGAGTGTGAAACATGTCCACTAAGTATGAAGGAAGAATGGTATATAAATAAATAAATCGTATGGTATATAAAATTAAGTATTAGTGTAAAATATCAGTTCTAAAAGGGACGATTCCACCGGGGAACATACCGTCCACTTATGGCTGTTAACATATTAAATAATTTATCTATCACAGCCAGATTTGAGCCCTGTACCATCAGCACAACAACTCAACGCTCTACAAGCTGAGCTCCTAGTAAAAATCCACTAGTTCAACTAAGAAGGTCACGTGGCCATCTTCTTTTCAGACGCCTCGGGGGATTATCGGGAATCGAAGAGGAAGCTAGGTTTGAAACTAGAGGGTTTGAGTGGGAATGAAGTTTGTTATGAAAGGAAAGATACCGGGTTCGGGCCAAATCAGCAACAAATGGGACATTAAGGTCGTTATGGATGACGGTATTTTTAACAAAATAAGGAGCGTTGAGGATTTTACGAAGGATTTTGGACTGTAGGGATTGGATACGACAGGAATTCGATGGCTTAGTGGAGCCCCAAAGCTCTACTCCGTAAGTCCAAATAGGTCTTATGATGGTCATGTAGATGAGTCTTTTGTAGTTAATCGGGAGGTTAGAGCGTTTGTCTAGTAAGTGTTGAAGTAGCCTGAAACGTCGAGCAGTTTCTTGTCTTTTCAGTCTAGTATGAGGATTCCAGGTTAATCGTTTGTCGAGGTGCAACCCTAAATATCGGATCTGTTCTACCTGCACCAGTGGGGTATTATTAAAGGATACTGAAGGGCAGGAAGTCATTGGTTTACGACGTAAGGTAAAAGTGATTTGATGGGATTTTTGAGAATTTATTTTAATTCTCCAGTTTTGACACCATTCTTCAAGATCAGTGATATGGGATTGGAGCCTTTGGGATACAATAACTGGATTGGTGTTGACTGATAATACACATGTATCATCAGCATACGTGGTAAGGATAGTATTAGGATGAGTTGGGATGTCAGCTGTATAAACTGTATAAAGGATTGGGCCAAGGATACTACCTTGAGGAACACCAGCAGATTGGGAGAAGAGGGATGAAAGGACATTATTATGGTTTACCTGGAAAGTTCTATTTGTGAGATAGGATTGAAGGATGAGAAAGTAGGTATGAGGTAGGAATTTACGGAGTTTGTAGAGCAAGCCCGGATGCCAGACTCGGTCGAAAGCCTGTTCCACGTCAAGAAAGACGCCCGAGCAATATGATCCACGTTCTAATGCAGAGGAGACCACATCCACCACACGATGACATTGCTGAATAGTGGAGTGGGATGCTCGGAATCCAAACTGGTGATCTGGTATTACATGATTTGCATCAAGGATGGGGTACAATCGTTTGAGGATAAGTTTTTCTAGGATTTTACCCATGCACGGTAGAAGAGAGATAGGACGGTATGAGGAAGGGTATTCTGGTTTTTTTTTAGGTTTGGGTATCATTTTTACAATGGATAATTTCCAGGGGTCAGGAAAATATGTGGAGCGGAGTACAGCATTATATATATAGGTAAGGAATAGAATGGCTTTTTTAGGAAGGTTTTTTTAAGATATGGATTGTGATGAGGTCGTGCCCAGGAGCTTTGCGGGAAGGTAATCTGTGAATAATGTTGGATATTTCTGTAGGATGGAATGCTTTGGGTGGAAGGGACATTTGGAGGGGAGCATCTAACGCTTCTTTTATACATTCAATGTGATTTGGGTTAATTATTTCAGGATGTGGATGAAAAATTTTGGAAAGGTATTGACCAAATAACTGTGATTTTTCTCCGTCAGATCTTGTCCAGTTATTTGATCCAGTGAGGAGTGGATGATTAAATTCCTTGAACTTTAGGAGTTTTTTGGTGGTCATCCATAATGATTTGTCGGTGGTTGTAAGATTTTCAGTCCAGGTAATTAAATTTTGAATTTTGAACTTCTTGATTTCTGCTTTTAGTTTGTTAGTTAATTTTGTATAGATAGTTTTATCTGCTGGATATCGAGTTCTATGCCACTTCGATCTTGCTCTGCGTTTTTCTCTTAATAAGATTCGAATATGCTGTGGCAAATCAGTCTGTTGATAGTTATTAATTGTATGATTTGTGATGTTATCATGTAAACTGCTTCTGATTGAAGTTGTAAGTTTTTCTATGGCTGTATCAATGTCTTGTTTTGTCTTAAGTGAAATTTTTAAGTCCAGTTTGTCCTCCAAGTAGTAACAAAAATCGTCCCAGTTGACACGTCCTGTAATCAATGAGGGAGGGGAAGGCTTGGGAGCAAAACTTGAGTGCAAGAAAAGGAGGACTGGGCTATGATCTGATGAAAGGTCGTCCAAGGATTCAATATTGGCTTGTGCGGGGGAAATCTGGGATGTAACAAATATGTCAAGGATGTCGGGACGTTTTTTGAGGGATGTAGGCCAGTAGGTGGGATTTTTTGGGGCAAGGATTGAGTAACTCTTTGAGGATGTGAGAGAGGATAGAATATTTCCACGGGAGTTGGATGTTCGACAACCCCATCGTTGGTGTTTAGCATTGTAGTCTCCTCCAGCAATGAAACGCGGTCCAAAAGATTGGAATAGGGAATCTAAAAGGTTATGAGAGATGGAACTACCGGGAGGACAGTATACAGCTGAAAGTGTGATATGGAAAGGTCGTGAAGTTATGGATACTGATGTTGATTGAATAGCATCAGTTGGAGTAGAAGGGACAAGGGAATGAGAAAGAGTTTTATGGATGAGAATGCTGGATCCAGCAAGTGAAGTGTTGTCTGGGTGGTCTGACCTATAAGTAATATAGTCCCGTATATAGAATTTCGTACGTTGAGTGAGGTGAGTTTCAGTCAGCAAAGCTATATCTATTTGTTTGTCATGGAGAAAAATGTCTAGTTCGTCACGGTGATTGAGTAGTCCGTTTGCATTCCACAAAAGGATAGTTAAGGGCTTTATGCTCATCGTGGCAGGTTAAGTGGAACTTCGGACAGGAATCTTGTGAGTAGGACGATCAGTGGTTTGATGGTTTCCTGAAGGTCTCGCAGGAAGGAAGATAAGATAACGTTAATGTCTGTTGGATGGTGGACTGGATATACATCTGGAGGTTGGGTTGGATAATTTATTTGGAAAGGATGGTTGCCTGTGAGTTGAGTCTGTGGAGCTGGATTTGTTTTTGTTATATTATGATTTAGGGAATTTTTTTGAGGGTTCTGAGAGGATGGGACCGGTTTTTTTTGTTGCGGCGGCAATTTGACCCGTAAGGGTAGATGATAGGGAGGAATTTGCTGACATGGAGGTTCAGCTGTAGGATGGGATGTCTGGAATTGAGGTTGGGATTCCCGAGGCTTGGGTTGGGAGGTCTGAGTCCTATTAAGGGAAGTCTGAGGCTTGAGTTGGGAGGTTTGAGGCGCCCGACTCCGAGGCTGTTGCAGATTAGTTGAAGTGCTGTCCTCTGTGGACGTTGTATTAGTAAATTGTTGCAGTTGTAACGTTTTTGGCAATTCAGGGAAGATTGTGACGTTGGCGACTTCAGGTGCCTGAGTCGTAGTCTTCTCTATTTTATCTTTTATTTTAAAAGTTCTCTGGCGATGGAAATTTTTATAGACCGTACAGCCTCTATAGTTTGCGGGATGATCTCCGCCACAGAGTGCACATTTTGCAGGTTCGGCATTAGATTTTTGGCAAGTGTCAGTTGGGTGTGAGCCTGCACACTTGACGCACCTGTCTTCGTGATGGCAATACCTCTTAGTATGACCCAAGTTTTGGCATTTAGCGCATTGTACTATGGTTGTTTTTTGTTTGGGCTGTTCGAATTGAACGGTAGAGTAAAAATCCCAAATAATAAATGGCACACCATCATTTAAATAAGGAATACCGTTAAAGTAGCGCTATAAACTCCGTACGTAAGTTACTGAACTACTGATCTATAGGTCATGAGTTTGGGACCAACTGGTGGATTGATCCTTTGGTGTCTGCACTCCCTCCTGGGGCTCATTCAGCCACTATAAAGTTGATACCCATCATTGAGGGGTAGCTTGGTGATCGCGGCCAAATCCGCTTGAACCGGTTGTCGATTGAGCCGGTATATATTGCTATCATTGTCCCGCAGGCATTGCGAATCATTTAACTGTTTTTAATGTTGGCTACTGTGAAGGATTGAATTATCAAGTAAAAATCCAGTATTTCTAATAGGCTAGACTCAATAGAGAACAAATTATTTTCCACAAAAAACACGCACACACATATATATATATTTATATAAGTGAAAGATATAGATATATCGTCAGAAGGTTCTTCTTTAACCGAATGGATTCTCAGGGGACTTAAGTTTATGTTATAGCTCCTCCAGATAGGAGAAATAATTTATTTTCTAAGATCCTTAGGGTTATCAACAGATATAAACAATATACTAGTTATCTTCTTAAATGTTTTTCTCTGCATATTTTTATCTGCTCCTGCCTAACTCAAAAAACTGACAATTGGTAAGATTAAAACAAAATAGCATAAATAACAGTACCCAGTGATAACTCTCCCGTCGTTTGATTAAATATCTTATGACAAGTGATCCCTGTACCGATGTTCTTTTTAGTCTCATCCTCATGTCCAATCGGTTAGTACTATACGGAGGTAGTTTGGTGAAAAATTATTATTCTCTAATTTTTTTCTAGACTTGGTAATTAGACTTTCCTGTTACGGAGAATAACGGTTTAAATTATACATAAATTATAAAATATACATTAAATAAAAAATAGCTCTATCGAATTTAGGGTTGGAAATTAAAAACATGGTAATATTGCCGAGAATACGATAAAAACAATTATTCGAAATAAATTTTTTTTAATTTTTATATTCTAATTATTTCATTTTAAATGTGTTTGTATCTTGCCTATCCAGCCCTGAAGAAGACCTGCAATGTTGGTCGAAAAATAGGTTTCTCATAAATATTCCATCACTATTTATTTGTTTCAGTAATTATTTCTTCTACCTCCACCCAAACCATTTTCTACCACTTATTTCATATCGCTTTTAAGTTTATTTATAACATACCGTTAAAGCAATATTATCACTGTCCATAGACAATCTATTTTCAGATATATCTATATATGAATACTATACAGAAAATACAAGAGTTATAGAAGGCTACTTCGATCTGAACAAAATGGATGGTGTTTTTCTGTCATGCTTCTTTCTCCATCCCCCTTCCCCGTTATTTATTCCCTTTCCCCTACGGATCCCCCGCTATCTAGAGGAAATAAACTCTTTATCTCCGCTTTAGATAGGGCACATTATTCTTTTGAGAGGAAGTAGAAGCGGTCACATCAAAGCAACGGGGAATTTTTTTATCTTTACTCTAGGGGTTAGCAGAGAGAGAAGGGTGTCTCGATATTGGTCCCCCCTTTACTGATTTTTTTCCTTTATTTATTTTGTTATTTATGGGCATCACAGGTCTTAACTTTTCTATTCTAATCAAAAGCTAGTCGAGCAGAAACTTCAAATAGCTGAAACAGGAAATTGTGTTCACCCTTTTATTGTTACCTTCAAGAAAGAAGAAACGGGAAGCTAACAGCTTGGTAGTCCTCGTACCTTCCATACTGCACCACCCAACAGGGAGTGATCTGTTATCTTTTCCGTGTGGTCAATTACTTGAGGACCTTTCCCACGGAGTTTTCATCACCGGTCACCGAACGTGTATTGTGTTGGATTATTACTGTTTTTGTGGCAAAATGTTAAACAAAATGTTTTAAGCACTTATTCGAAGCATAAAAATAATTGATAATGTTTTAAGTGCTACACAGTATATACAATACACTATGTAAAGAAATTATTGCATGCTAGACCATACAATTATTTTATTTATTAACTGTTGTTATTAATATATTTATTTTCTAAAATTGGTTAATATCCTGCCATGATTCGTACTTTTTAGTTATTTCATTTTTATTTAAATTCTTGGTGATTTGTATTATTTTGTAGCCTTCTGGCCAGATATATATTATGTTTATTTTTCTGTCCATGTGTATCCATATGGCTTGGTCCCAGAATAAAGTTTATTTTCTATTCTTTTCTACCATTGGCTAACTGATTAGAGCTGTCTGTGTTTTGGAGGTTATGTCAGAAATTTTCTAACCTCTGTTGTAAAATAAGTATATGTAAATAATTGTATATAAAAAGGAAATGGGGAAAAAAATAACTGTTTTTTCAAGGAAAAACTTTTTGTTCAACATAAATCATTACAGTGCAAGTATGATCAATTTATTTAAAAGTGAAATACATTATTATGGTTTTAATTTGCCGAAATATGTTCTTTTAAATAAGAAATTAATCAAATCGAACAGGTAGAAAAAAACTGATCAATACGTAAGGCTCTGTACATTGGAAATGACAGTACGGTTTCTCCCCGCAGTCTCCCGTGCAGTTTCAGCGCACATCTAAACAGTTCCCTACAAAGATCTTTTTGTAATTTTTTTAAAACTAAGATACGGATAAAGACAATAAACTTAAAAATTATATTCTGTATGAGTATGAAGTCAGAATCAAAAAAAAAAAACAAAACATAATCTATTAAAAGTTAATGAGAACAACAAATTGAAGAGGTGCTGAAAATCAAATTATTAATATTTTTCTTAAATTCAAGAAAATATATTGAAATAAATAAAAAAAATTATTTTTCGGGCTCCTAAAGCTTTATGAGAAGACTGCCTTCATTAAGTTCCCAGACTGAGAGGATACACACATCCTTTGATGCACCGTTCCCAAGGAAGTGACAGTGTCACATTAGTCAAGTCATGTTTGATCTCACCCGCTGGCCCTTCCCATGTGACAGCATCATATATGATATTAATGATACTGACATTCCTGATTATTGTTTATTTTATGTACAGGCTCATATAAAATGATTGTTATAAAATTGCGTTGTCCGAAAAATAATGGAAGATTTTATACTTTCTTTGTAATACCCCAGAAGTAGTAAACTGTTTATGTTCATTGAACATTTGACTTTTATAAATGTAAACACTTATTAATCCTCTGGCAATCAAAGCTGTTTGCCACTGTAACGTTCTGCTACTAGGAAAAGATCCTCTCTTCATTGTGATGTCAAATCGTGAATTTCGCATAATTATGTTTTACGAGTTCAAACTCGGCCGGAACGTGGCCCAAACTACCAGAAATATCAACGAAGTCTGGGAAGAAGGCAGTAAAAGAGAGTGCACTGTTCATCGGTGGTTCCAGAGATTTTGAGAGAGAGAATTGAGATTGAACACAAAAAAGGCCGTGGAAGAAGCTCATTTATAACAGCCCAAAGTGTAACAAACATAACAGTAAACAAAAAAAACCATCTTAAATAGATAGCACTATTATTGGAAAGTCAACGTTTCGACCCACAGGTATCTTTAGGGCTAATAATGGTTAAACTGTTGTAAATTGAGGTATAATAAGGGCTGAGGTTTAAATGAGTTAGTTTTTGATTAGTCAGTTAAACCTCAACCCATGACCCCATTATTATCCCTGAAGAAGACCCGCAATATGGGTCGAAACGTTAGATTTCCAATAACTGTTCTCCCAATTTAAGACAATTTTTTTTTTACCTCCACCCAGACGATTTTCTTCCTTATATACAGTAGGTCATCAAATGTTAAAATTTAACATATTTTATTAATAAATATTAAAATATGCGATAAAAATATATTAATAATAAAATAATCCTAAAACTGTATCTCCTCAACCCATCAATGGCCTGGATATCTGGTTGGTGGTCGTTATGAGAAACTGCTCTTGAAAGACTAGTCCATTCACAGCTTAATTCCTTCCTTGAGCAAAAAGCTCTCCTCAATCCTCTTCAGTCAGGTTTCCGATCCCAGTTCTCTACTCAATCCGCTTTGCTGAAAATTACCCAAGACCTTCAATTCTCCATAGACAAACAGAAAATCTCGATCCTAGTTCTCTTTGATTTTTCAAAAGCCTTTGATTCGGTTAATCACGAAATCCTCCTTTCCAAACTCCAAAATCTTTCTATATCAAATAGCGTTCTTAAGTGGTTCCATTCCTTCTTGTATCACAGATCCCAAACAGTTATCATTCCCAATAAAACTCCTTCCTCTTCCCTCTCACTTACTCGCGGTGTTCCTCAGGGATCTTCGCTCTCTCCAACTCTTTTCTCCATCTATATTAACGACCTTCCTGATTCCATCCATCATTCACAATACCACTTATATGCCGACGACCTCCAAATCTACCTTTCCTTCCATCCTACCGAGATGCTAGAGGCGATCCGAAGGTTGCAAGAAGATATTGACAGTATTAACGCCTGGGCTGCGAACAATGATCTGAGATTGAACGTCGAGAAGACGAAAGCCATTCTAATCGGTTCCAAGCATCTTATTAATTCCGTTCCTTATTATCCCCTACTCTATCTCAATGGGCTACCTATTCGTTTCCACACTTCCGTTAGAAACCTTGGGGTAATCTTTGATCAATACCTGTCCTGGAATAATCATATTTCCCAAATTATCCGAAAATCCATTGCTACCCTCAAACAGTTCCTGAGATTCCGCGATTCTATGCCCCTTAAAATCCGCCAGCTCCTTGTCTCCTCTCTCATTTTTCCTCACTTCGATTATGGCTGCCTTGTATACGGTGGACTGTCTGGCGGGCTTGAGATCAGATTGAGAAGACTAATGAATTGTTTCATTAGATTCATCTTTGGAGTTTCCAGGCGCTCCCACGTCTCCAGTTGGTATGCCGAATTGAAGTGGCTCTATCCAGTTTTCCGGCGGCAATATTTCCTAGGTGTACACCTTTTCCGAACTTTTACAACTAAAAAACCTTCTTACCTTCTTGATTTGTTTACTCCTTGTTCCTCGGTCCATTCGTTTAATACGAGATCCCAGCCCATAAACCTATTCATTCCTTCTCACAGAACTGCCTCCTTTAAAAAATCCTTTGTCATGCGTGCTACCTTGTTTTGGAATTCCCTACCTATTTCCATACGCAAATCCTCATCCTTAACCTCATTTAAACACCATTTATTTTTCCATCTCCTCAGCAATCAATCTCCCGAATATATGTAAGATTAAGATTTTCGCAACTCAGAGCTTTGAGCTTCATTCAACTATTTTTTCATTTATTCTTCTTTTTTATACAGATTCTTGTATATTATATATTTTAGCATACTCATATATACGTATTTTAAATGTTCACCAGTTGTATTAATTTTAGGATTAATAACCATGCTACATAATTAATTCCTGACTGTCTTTAAATGCCAGACAAATGTCTCTTTATTGTACATTGTAATTATTCTTAGGGGACAAAATGTCCCAGAATAAAATTTATTTTCTTTCTTTCTTTCTTTCTTTCTTTCTTAATATCTTAGGGGTAGAGATCATGGGGTGATAATCTCTTCATCAAACTAGCATTAAGGGGTACTAATGTGGATGTTAGGCCTTTATCGTGTTAAATAGTTTAGGATGTATATACATGAATATGTGTCATATTATTATACCTTATATTATTCAAGACAAACAGTTTACTCTTCGAAGGAGTATTTTAATGAATACATAAAATCCTGCATTATTTTTCGGACAACCCAATATATACTTCTTGTGTTGAAAAGGTTTCAGCCCACTAAAAAAAAAGCATGATAATCGAGATAATCTTGTCATATTTTTTTAGTTACTCAACATTTACGGAAATTTTATGCAATTCAAGTATAATTTTATGACAAAATTAAATAATTTTTTTAAAGAAATATAATAATATTACATAAATGATATTACATAAATTTTGAATACAGTAATGTTTTATTTTATTATTGAAACCTTTTCGGTGTTAGAAACGGCCTTCGGTAGTAATGTTCTTCAATCATTATTTTTCTGTTTTCATCTGTTGCATTCAGGATTATATAATGCTACAGAATTAATATAGATACTCATTGCCTTTATGAAAAAAATAAAAAAATAAAAAAACCTTAGGCTTATAAAAATTAAAAGCAGTTTAATGGTTGAAATACTTTGACAAACTTTTCTGTAATAATCTGCCAACACCTACGAAACAAAACAACTTGGGGGTCACCTCTAAACTGATGTAGTGGTTAGCATAACTACCTTCTGTGCCCAAGAACCTGCGGGTGGCCTTAGGTTTTATTAAAGATAGTAAAAAAATACTAGATTATGCCATTCTTCGGAGGGAATGTAATATGGCCATCCTGACCCTGTGCCATTCCTGGAACTCCTTAAACATCCATATCCCAATTACACTTGGATAGGTAAACTTTAGGACTCCAACTGGGACATCGCCAGATTAGCCATAGCACCATAAAGTGACGTTTAATAAATAAACATTAACAAAATAACCTTTGTAAAAACTATACTCAGAAACGACCATGGCCCCTGATTGATATTTATATGTATTGTATCGCCTTAAGTTGATTGAGATTGAAGTTTATTCAACAGAAAATAATTTGTTTTTATTAAGATGATCTCGGTGGTGTATCCACCGTAGCTCAGAGTGCAGGGGTTCTGACTTGTAAGACTCACGTCACAAAACGTGAATCAGGCCCCACTCACAATGCCATTGCTCAACAAATTATCCAGTTATTACTCTTCATGTTAGACAAATATTTATGTAAGGACTCCTTTTATGAATTTGGGGCATACCTAAGCAATGACCGAAGACCATTTGGTTTTTTACCATTGGCTCTTGAACTGTGTTCAGTGGGCCTGAGGTGCACCCTTTGGACAACAATATTGACAACAACCTACATTTCACTTATTGATGAATAACTTAGTTTTCAAAAATCTATGAATATTTATTTACATAGCCGAAGAATATTTGGAAATGATTTAAAACATGATGTCCAAGAGGGGGTTACACGGAATGTATAAGTTCTTGAATCATTGGAGCCAATTTGTAATTAGATCCCCTCTTTTAGGCGATATATTATTGGACAGTGTTTGTGATGTGATGGAAATCTCCTGATACACACTGCTGAAGATGATAAGTTAATAATGGCATAAAAATGTATTTTTTGTAATTTTTCAAGTTAGAAAATAAATAAGTATATGAATATAAAATATAAAAGTAAGGAAGAAAATAGTTGGGGGTGCAGTCAAATAAAAACCGTAATAAGTGGTTACTTATTTAGTGTTTTTATTTGACTGCACCCCCAACTATTTTCTTCCTTACGTCTATCTTCCAGTCAACCATCCCCTCGCTTCTCATAAAATATAAAACATACATTCTTAATGGTATAAGGTAAAGTGATGTATAACTGCATATTTTTATTTAATTTCATAATTTAAATTATTTTTATCTTGAATAATATTAGTACCAATATATATGAGGGGAAAAATGTACCACGTGGAGGTAAAACAAAATCTCTTAAATAGGGAAAAACTGTTTATTAGAAAGCCAACGTTTCGACCCACATTGCAGGTATTCTTCAGGTATAAATATGCAAAATATAGGCAACTTAAAATTATATTAATTATATCAAGGTATCTGAGAGGCAGCTTCCCAATGAACAGTTCTTCCTATTGAAGAGAATTTTTTTAACCTCCACCTGGACAATTTTCCTCCCCTGAAATGGTTTATACTTTATGTCTGGTTTACTTCCAGTTGTTCTATTCTTAAGGACATAAGATTTCGTCATTAAATACCTACTTGTTATTAATAGAATACAGCTGCATTAATTATTTTAGTTTTTAAAAAAATAAAATTTCTTATAGGTACGTTTGAAAATAAAAGGAAACTGTAAACCAAAATCATGAAATTAATGACATGAACGTACTAAAAATAACACCATAATCCATTTATAATCATAATCCTCCCTAATGATTTAACGTAGCATTCCATACTATTAGAAGGATGAATTAAAACCACATAGCATCATCATTAAGGCTTTGGATGATAATGAAAATATGCACAGCTTTGTTATTGTAAAAATAAAAAAGTTGCATGCAAGTAAAACTTAACTCCGTGTTCGTAGGTAATATAAACCCGATACACCATAATCGCATGTGAAGGTTACAGACAGTATATTGAATTAGTTTTGTCAAAGGACTAACATAGGGGAGAATAGAAAGAAAGAAATCGGTCCCCTCGAGCAACAGGTCAAAATATATTGCTCGCCATAAAACAGCTGCTGACAAGATCTAGTGGTTGATAAACAGGTCTGCTGTGTAACAGGTGGTAGTCACGTGGGGGGCACGTGTCAACGGCACTCCATTATAATTCTACAAGTTCACCAGCTGGGTAATGTGGGAGATGTTTATATACATAGTGGCGCGTGTTATGTGGGAACCGTTGGTGTGTTGCCTCTGGGAATGGCAGTTGAAGGCTTGTGAATGTAGATTAACGATTGTAATATATTTTTTTAACTTATCATATTCCTTCGTACTTTTTTAAAATTGAAAATATATTTTCTTAAAACCACTTTTTTTTTTTTTATTAGAATTCCGTTTGTTATGCGCCTCGCCAATCTTCTCTATGTCTTACTTTCGTGTGTCCTGAAAAAAATGCATCATAAACGCTTTTGAAACTATTTCATTGCATCTTACATTTAATTAACGGTTAGAAACTAATATCACTCTTAACTTTAGTATTATTTTCACCATTTCAATATGATAAGAACTTAGTTAAGTGTTCGGTTTTTCCCAAACTTACCTCTTTTCTCTTCTAATGGAACCACGTAATACCCCAATGACATCTTTGGTATATATCTTCGTACTTTTCTTGTTGTTCTAGATTCAAGAAACTGCGTTATTTATTATGAAAAAAGTAATTAAACCTTATAGTAAAATTTATGTTTATTTTATAAGTTATTTAAAATAATGAATTAATTATTACAGAGTATCTTTCTGTAAGTATTCTAAGAGCATCACTTTTATCGATAATCAAAGTTATAAATTATCTTTCCTAGTCCTGAAGATCGCCTACATCTAAGGCCGAAACGTAGGCACTATAAAATAAATTATACTTATTTTGTGTTTTCATTGACTACACCCCCTGACTAATTCAAACCATCATTAGAATTATCGAGTCAAATATTTATCACTTTTATCATTCGAATAACGCTCTATCAAACACCAAACAAATAATTGGAGGGTTTTGCTTGAAAATTGGAATCGCTTTACTATCTCAGTATCACATAATCTAGAGAGAAAAAATGTAACTTATATCACTATTCATCTTCGTGCAAGCTTGCCTACTACAAAAAGAAAGCCCTGGGAGGATACAAAACACCAAAGACAGGCTTACTGCACGAATCAGCAAGAAAGAATCTAAATTTACAGCCTCGTCGGTAAAAGGTTGAGCAGCAATTTACCAAACCGCACCATACAATACACCGTCATTGTTATCACAATTGACTTTACCTTTTATCAGCTTATAACAGTAAATAAATTAGTGGCATGCGTATATCCCATGAATTACGCACGTTTTGCCGATACCCTATAAACCAGAAATGGTCATGTTCGGGGATAGCAAAAGGAATTCTCAAAAAACCGTATAGACTGAATATGCTTTAGTGATTTATTAAAAAGCTAATAAACCTATGGCTAATACCTGTTCCCAAGAATTTATCAAAATAGAAAAACTGAAAACTTTCGTTACTAAAAGAAATTAGACTCATGGTAAATTCTAAAACCTTATGAACATTCACAATCAAGATTCTGCTCTCCAAAAAATAGTAATAATATTAATAAATAGTAATAGTAATAACAAAAACAGTAGTAATATTCAAAAATAAACAATAAATAAAAAATAATTTTTGTTTAAAAAAATGTAAAATAAATAAAATAGAGCCAAAACTCAATACGAAACATTCAATTTTATTAGAATGCAAATGGAAAAAACCACAAGCAGAACCTTATGTTTCAAAATTTTTTATGTAAAATACAAACACTTATCAATCGACGTTTCGCCTATTCAGGCATTATCAAGACACAATAAAAAATAAGTTCAATCACATCTCAAAACAGAAGTGCAATACATCCCAACGAATAATCGCTCAAAAAGGCACATAATCCGGGAACGCACCTCCACCCCAAGACGTTCAAACCAAAAACTGTTTCCATTTCAGTTTTTGGTTTGAACGTCTTGGGGTGGAGGTGCGTTCCCGGATTATGTGCCTTTTTGAGCGATTATTCGTTGGGATGTATTGCACTTCTGTTTTGAGATGTGATTGAACTTATTTTTTATTGTGTCTTGATAATGCCTGAATAGGCGAAACGTCGATTGATAAGTGTTTGTATTTTACATAAAAAATTTTGAAACATAAGGCTCTGCTTGTGGTTTTTTCCATTTGCATTCTAATAAAAATGTAAAATAGTTGAATCATCATCATCATCATCATAGTCCATCCTCTCTATCGCTCATGCAGTGTGAGGTTTCCTTCTGTACAGCTCGGACCATACCATCAGTTCTTCTACCAATTCTCTTCTTCTGCTCCATTGCAGGCTTCTCTTTGCGAAGCTTTCCTTAACACCATCTTCCCAGGTATGTCGGGGTCTTCCTCAGGACCTCCTTCCTTGAACCTTCGTATGTCATCTTGGCCAGCCTGTTGTTTTCCATTCTTAAAACATGTCCAAACCATCTTAAGGTGTTTTCTTCAATGACTTTTTCTGCAGGCTCCACTCCGAAGCTTGATCTAATTATCGAATTGCGAATTCGCTCTCGCCTTGTTTTCCCCTCTCTCTTCCTAAGGAATCTCATTTCTGAAGCCTGGATCTTAGTTTTATGTTTGGTGGTTAATGTCCAAGATTCTGAAGAGTATGTTAATAAGGGAAGAAAAGTAAAATTATATACCCTCTGCTTTGTGTCCTTGGATACTTCTCTTTTGTTCAGGAACCTTTTATTTAGTGCATGGGGCAATTTATCAGCTGAGTCAACCATCTCCAGGATTAAAATAGTTGAAATGAAACTTAATCACAATTATCTACTGAGTAAATCAGATGCCAAAATATATAATTTTAATTAAAATAATCATTAATCGAAAGTAAAATAGAATTAATCCAACAGAAAACCTAATGTCTCTACACTAAAACAGGAAATTGAAAATACCTGTCCTTGTATTAGTTGTAGGTATATTAATTGTCTTAATAAGAATTAATCCATGTTCGGGTAGGTTACAATTGAAATCGATCCCTTTCTACCGATATTCTGTACACGAGAATACTTTCATATTCATATTTTAATCTTTATCCAATAGGTACCACAGTTCTATTCATGAATAATTCCATTATCTTTTAAAAACGATTTACAGTATACTCAAAGAATAAAATTAAGTAAATAAATACCGATTCCTAACTCATAGGAATATTACTAGATTGAGTTTTAAAAAACCAAAACAGGAACGATAACGTGATTCATTATGCTATATAAAATGTATTAGTCTTTACATTTATAGATACATTAATTTTCAAAATTTAAATTTAATCAATAAAATTTATTAATTCGTATTAGTGGTTTATTAAAAATAAATTTCTGATTGAACGATTGTCTAGTGTCTCACACGTAGCTTTGTATCGAACTCTATTTGGAATATATATCTAGAGTGCGGAGTCCTTAATGCACCTGCTTCTCACATGACACCCTAGAAAAGTGGCTCTATCATTCCTGCTTACCCCTCCCCCCTTTCATGACACTCTACCCCCTTCATCTTACCTGAAAAATCCTCGAAAGCTTTTTGGGGATCCTGAGTCCTTCTAGGGCAATATGGAGGTCTGTCTGGCCGATGCTTTCATATTTACAGATGTTGTACTATTTAAAATCGATGTAATTTTGGACTATAAAATCCGGTACATTTCTACTAGGAAGTACATACTCCCTTCATATGTTAAGCTTAATGGATGAAAACTTCTAATATATTTCCTAATTCGTTTTTTTAATTCTCTAGTCTAGTCTTACCAGGAGCGGAGTGGCTCTGTGGTAGAGCACTGAGTTGCCATGCCGAAAATCCTGGTTCAAATCCCCCTGCAGGCAAGACTAGCAGGCGGGGATGGATTATATGGGATCCAGGATACTCCTGTAAAGTGGGTACCCAAAAAAGAGGGAAAATCTGGTGGTTGACCATGATCTGATGGGACAAATCACCTCTCTGCACAACCGTTGTCCTTGAAACAGTACAGTCTCTATCATTTACTGAACACCAAACCCGTTCACGGGTTGCAGTGTTACAGGTATTAGACTGAACCACCTGCTAATATCTCCAAACTTGTCCCTCCATCCAAAATTAACATTAAACATTTGACGAGGTTGAGGTACATAAATCTACACTATCATAAAATATTGTATAAATATTGCCCTTGAAAAAGTAAAAATCAATGCAGATATTTAATATAAATAACAGATCTTACTTTTATTTTAAAGTTTTCCTCAATTACAAGAACTATCATTAAAATAAAAGAAACAATATGAGAAAACACCACTTTGCTATTTCCCACACTATCAGCCGTATGTCACTATTCTTAAATGGACAAGGGATAGGCGTTTCGTGGGAAAATGGTCGTCTCTAAAACCACACGTTTGGCCATTCTCGTTCTCCGTTTCCCCTCCAAACATGCTATCTTTAATGGATTATTCATGTATATGGGTGTCTATGTATCCATGAGTTTATATACAGCATATAAATGGTTTAGCAAGCCCTATTAATTGCCTATTAATACCTCTGAAAATACCTACTATACATAGTATTATTTTAATGAAGCACTTACCATTAGGTAGGATGTTGCCTCCAAGGAACATTCCCACGCAAGTATCAAAGCTCAAATACTTCATTATTAACTCAGATGCAGGAAGGTGCCTACGGAGAAAAGGGAATAAAAATGAATAAGAATCTGTCTTAGTTAAGAATGTAAATAAATTTAAGAAATATATTACAATAAAATTGAGAAAAAATAGAGGCGCAAAATATATATAGATATGTATTTATAAAAGTTACTTATAAACTATTGTAATGATAAAATTCTAAGGAAAATAATCTTTTGCTTTGTTTTACAAAAACCCAACAAATAATGTATAGTTTGGGTAAACCTCGATTAATAACCATCGTTATTTATTAATCATAAACATATTAAGCAGTTCCGAGATCAATTAAATAAAGCTTATATTTACTTATTGTATTAGATTAAATATTTTAAGCTGATATAGAAACTGCGCGATCATAGTCTCCAGCGAATGGTTACCATAAAGATGAACCCCGAAGGAATGGCATCGGTAACTAGATACATCCAAACAACGAGAGTTATCCGAACTATATCTAATAATCCATGTGACAATGACATCCAGTGAAACCCTTGATGTCACACTATTCCCACAGGTTTGATGTTGATTGGTGGTCACACAGGAATAACGTCAATAGAACTGGATGTAATATGTAACTCTACACAGAGGAGGGTAGGGCCTGTATTGTGTGAACCTAGTCAGTGAGCTAGGGGAGGGCTCTAGCGTATTAATATTTCAGTGACATTGAAACGTATCACTCCCATCGACACTCAATCACACGCTGGAAATGTATAGATAGTATTCATATGTTCTCGCTTACTATATGGAGGGCACATTGACGGGGATGGAAGTTGGAGAACTGCCAAACATATTGCTGAATATCCCGATTCATGGTAAAAGAAGAAGAGGGAGATCTAAGCTGAGGTGGTCTGATGGTGTCGCAGGTGATGCTCGCATCATACTGGGAGTTAGGAACTGCACAACACCGTGACGTCTGGAGGAAGCGGTTAGAGAAGGTATCCGGATTGTGGCTCCGTAAAAAAAATATTCATATGTTGTCAGTGCGTAAGGCCATAGTGATTATTTTCTAACCTAATATTGTTTGTTTTCGTTTACATTTACATTAGGTTTTGCTGAATAAACACATTTCTGGATTGATCTATTCAAGGATCTCATATATAAGTTAATTTAGTATTTACTCATGTCGTATTATAGGGAAGTTTCAAGTATAACCCGCCGTTAGCAGCCCTACCTGATCGCATCACCTCGGATCCAATGTAAACACTTTCTATGTATTTCAGTTATTTGTTTTTTCAGCCCAGTGTCGCATGTGATAGAATAGGATCGGATCGCATGTAGGTGCATCCTGACCCACTGCGAAAGTTTTATATCGGTCAAGAATCTTGGGTGATTGCACAGGCCAACAACAATTTTTTTTTTAACTTTAATAGATTTTTATGTGCTGAATCTAAGTATGGCCTTAGTTTTTTTGTATCACCCACAGTTTTCCAGTAATATGCTTTGTATTATATAGTATAAACGCCTATACGGTATACGGGGAATTAATGAACCACTACGTTACATCATAAGCATGTACAGTGGCTACTTAAAACAGTAATATAATGTGCTAATACAGGTTTCACTTGTCAACTGGAATTGGTCTATACTTTCTTTCTCTTTTTTCTTTGAAGCTTCTTGTGTAGCTTTTTCTACGATGAGTCGCTTGTTGAACTTCTCGGTGAAGTGGCCAACAGTAGTCCCCCATCATATTGGTGTTCCAGCGGCCCTGGTAGCGTTTTTCCATCACTTTAACGTCCTGGTGAAAACGCTCACCTTTCTCCTCACTAACGTCTCCTAAATTGTCCGGGAAGTAATCAAGATGGCTGTTCAAAAAAAGAACTTTCAGGCACATCAAACATCCTAACTTCTTAAATTGCTGTAACATGTTAGCTACAATAAAAACATACTCTGGGTCTTTTTCATTTCCTAAGGACTTGATACCCAACAAATTGTTCCTCTCTCTTCCTGTACACATAAATGCTGGTTCCAACCGCCAACAAGTTCTTTTCTTTTAGTTTAGAGCCAAGCAATTCAGCTTTTTCTTTCGTTAAGCCAAGACCCCTAACCAAGTCGTTAAGCTCGATTTGAGTCAACAGGCTCTACACTTTCTGCAAAACATTGGAATTCTTCATCATTTTGTTCGTCTAACTCCGATTGTACATCAGAAAATACTTCCGTTGGAATAGAATTTAAATCATCTGGTGGTTCAGGGACCGGTATATCTACACCGTGCCCTATTGGTCGGATGGCGGACGGAAGGTTAGGGTAGCTTATTAGCTTCTGGTTTTTTGAGATATGACCAGTAATATCGACACTGCAAAAGTAGAAAATCATCGGAATGACTTCTTGGCTCCCTCCATATCATAGGAACAGCAAATTTAAAGGGTTTTTTCTCCTTTTTCAACCATTTTCTTAGATTTTCGACACATACCTTATGCGGGCCCGAGATTTATCGTCATCACCAAGTTTAGTTCCAAAATGATAGACCAACCTTTTTGACAAAGTCTTTAATGTTTCTTTGCTGTTTTTTAATCATAAACACCACAAATATAACAAAAACTGTAAGCAGAGCTTTTACAACCGCGATTAGACATTATACTGAGCCCATGTACAGGAAACGTGAAAGTGAGGTTAGGTTGACGGTAAACAAAACATCAGCTGTTAACAGAAAAAAGAATCAGCCTTTTTTGGCCAGCAAATGTGTTTCAGCAGTGCTACCAACTTCATCCACACCAATGGACCTAGTTTTTCAGTTATTTATTTTAAATATTAAAGCTGTTCAATTCTTTGAAAATCGCTTAATTTTATAAAATTAACTATAAAATGTGAAAAAAGTGTGGGTGATATAGCTTTTTTAATATTATATTTGTTTCAGCACCCTAAAAACTATAGGAATAAGGTATTTTCAGCACAAGTTTTTTTCATCGTTGGCCTGTGTTATCTTTATGAGGCGAACATTAAGCTCAAATTTGTATTAAAAACAATGAAATTTTCGTATACTTTTTTCATTATACCATTATTCATTAATGTTCTCAATTTTAAGAAAATGGGGGAACTGGATAGCTCAGTTCGTAGGGAGCTGGGATCTTTAAACTCGATAACGGCTGTGGCAATTCATCTGTTGTTAGTATTTCTTATTGATTAATCCATTAATCGTCATAATTTAAATAACAGATCCCTCAGATCCCACTTGCCCAGTCTCTATGATGTGACCTGGCTTAATTTGTGGAAAAACCTGGCGGTTGACCGTTATCTCGTTTACTTTAAATCACCTGCCTGCACAAACATTGGCTTAGAAGTAGCACAGTCACAACTATGTACCTAATCAGTTCAGCGATTCACAAATGGAAACTCGATCCATTAAATTGTTTACTGTTAATTCATGTGGTAACACAGCATCATGCTTCATTTAGCATCCGGTCGTTTAAATGGTTTAATTCTGTTTTATGGTCGATTTTTAGTTCCATATTATGATGTCGCGAGATAAATTATGTATCTTTCCGATGGTTCTATTAATATTTTAAACGATTTATTTTCAATTAAGCCCGTTTAGGGCGAGGTTCATTTTTAACATCGAAACTTCATGAACGAAAATCTCCGAATCTCCATTTTCAAAGAGTGATAACTTTTAGCTGAGTACAGCGCACTAATGGCGGTGGTGTTTTATCTATATTGTTGTATGGACTATTACCCTTCAATAGCGCAATAGTTTGCTTCATTGAATAAGTAATACCAGAGATATACGACTTTAAAGCCATCTATTGGGAAAAAACGACATTACTTTTTCTCCAGACCAATATATTTATGTTAAAAATCATTAATCGCAAAGGATCCGTTTATGATGTTCATTCACGGATAACTTTTACGACCGTAGTCTTAATGACATATGAGATTAGAATGCAAGTTGATTTCTCACGCTGAGTCGGATCGGTAGGACCTTACGGAGAAGCAGGTACGCGCAACATCATGTGTGAACGTTCCCACGGCGGCCTATATTTTTTATCACCGATGTTGCATCCTGTAATACAACACTTATACATTAAGTACTAAATTATACTCTTTTAAAAACACCTCCAGAACATTAGGTGATATCATTTTCTCATTGTGTATAATTCAATACTGTAAAATAAAAACGTCTAAATTTTATATATAATATAAAAAATAGTAATTCATTTTCCTTTAATTGTATATGTACAGCTTTGATTATTATATTATTCATTTCCTATATCTCTTTTCCAGTAACCATCCACCATCACATAAGTCTAAATAATATTTATTTTATAAATTCATAAAAAACCGATGTTTATTTTCAAGTAAATAATTAATAAATAAAATAGAATTAAAGTGTATATATTTATCTAAAAGCTATCTAATCAGTTATTCATAAAAAATGTAACAATTTTTTTTTATTATAATGCCATTTCATATGAAATGTGTGTCTTAAAGGGAGTAATATTTCGTAAAAACTGTAATAATCGCTATTGTTATTTCTTGTGGGAAGATTGGATTTAGACGGTACCGATACTAAACGCTCTTCGGAAACTGGATACACGTGCGGTATTAAGCTTTTGTGGACTTCGTGGGAACATCTTATGCAGTAAAAATAATCGTTTAGAACTATCCTTGTCCAGACTGGTCCCATATATATCGATTTGTATAATGCTTATCTAAATAAGTCAATAAAATAAATAGTAATTAATAAAGTAAATAGTTATAAGCAGTGGAACAATTTACTGAGGGAACTGCTCCAGAAAAGTTTTAACTTTCAATTTGTGTTAAAAAACTAACAAAAGACATAGTTTATTTTTATTTATTGTTATTTTTATAGTGATTATTTTTAAATAGTTTTGTTTTGAAGAGAAAAGATGTGTCCTAGCCTTCGAATCCCGGCCAGGACACATCTTTTCTTTTCAAAACAAAAATATATAAAAAACGTAGTTGCTTATGAAAATATCAGTTAATCAAAAATTAAAAATCTTTTTATGACAAAATTAATAATGTATGACAAAATTAATATTTTTTAATTAAACATTGTTATAGTTCTTAATCAACTTATTTCAAAATTAAATCCATTTTCTTAAATTGTTTATGAAAATATTGAGATCATGTTTAAAATTTTTCAATGATGGATTGAACTATCCAGAATTATCAAGTGTCAACTATTTTCCAATCAATTGAAATTTTTCCATTTAAAATTTTTAAAAATACCTGTGAGTATAAAATGTATAATTCCGAGACGGATTTTTATATCTTATAAATTGAATGCTGAATGGATTAATGATTTTACAGGGTAAGGAAATCATTAAATAAAAAAATTACTCATTATAACGAATGTTATTGATTAAATCAATATGATGTCACCCAAATATACATTGGAACCAGATAACTGATAATCCAGTGAAAATAAAACTTGGAGATATTTTTATAATTAGGCTGTAAGCTCAGTCTAAATTTTACGTCAAACAAGAAAATAAAGAAATAATGTAGCATTCTTGTGTTTATAACTCTATTTCAAACAATGATAAACTAAATTCTTTTAAAACTTAGCTCATGAGGATACTCGGTAACAGCTTTGCACAGAATCTTGCGTAAATACCTCGCTTAAAATCTTAAATTACTTAAAGATAATAAAGATATACCATAAGAACATTATTGTATATATACGTTTTATATAAACCTTAGCTGGCAGTGATAAAAAGATTGAGTACCAATGAAGGCTAAAGTGCCTTTCCTTTTGTTTAATCTTATCGGCTTCCTCTGAAAGCTAATGCTTTTAAGGAAAACAAATATACTTCTTTTCCTGATATCTAATTACATTTAGAAACAGAAGAAAGCAGTTTTTAGTCCACTATTTATAAGCCATTTATTTTATTTCCCTCAATTCTGTATATTTACTTTTTTATATTTTCAAACAAGTTATTGTAAAAAAAAAAGTTAAACATTGTAGTCCTCGCAGAAGGGAGTTTAAGTACAATGGAACTTCACACAAATTTATCACAAAATGTTTACTAATGTTTGCAATATTAAATTTAATTGGAGTGATACGTTGACCAAGCCATTTTTGTTGTGGGTTAAGATACAAAAAGAAATTTACTACATTTTTTAATTATTTAACTGGCACAACACGGAGCAGCGCAGCAGAGAGATGACTGGCGGTCAATGATGGACCAAGCCAAGATTTAGCGTCTGGGCGTGGAGCAGTGTAATAAAATAAAATGATTTAGTTCGAATCATTTATGGAAAAAAAAATAGACCGATTGAATACAAAGAAATTATTTTAAGGAGGTGGAGGAGATAGTTAAAATGCCAAACAAACAATCGATTAGTATTCCACTCTTTAAGTAAATGATTATTATAAATTATAATAATCATTATTTATTATAATTTATAATAGTAAATTTTTAATATTCTTAAAATTTGACTGACTAATTATATGAGATATTTCCTTAATTGGCCGCAAGAGGGATTACCGTGGGAAGACAAGCAGACTGACTAACCCAAGGACCTGCAAGGGACAACCACAGCCATCTTAATCATCAATTAGGGAACGCGCTCCAACACGTGCCAGCTGCTCTTTCCCAGAGCAAAATACAGGAGGCTATGGGAACTTATACTCGTATTGTATCTCACTGTGCTTTACCTAATTTACCGCCTAACATAATATGTGTTTGTATATTTACTGCATAATTATCAACAATAAGGGCGATAATAGAAAGATATCACTATAAACTAAGTAGTACTGGTAATACCATAATTAAATGGCTTTCATGAATGGACGTGTTATTCCCAATTTTAAATCCTTGAAAAATATTTACAATCGAAATTCTAAAGAAAGTATTTTTGTTTTTTAACGATAGAATTCCATAAATATTTTATCCTTTTATCCCAGCATCTCCCAAATTGGCTATACTATAGCGAAAACTGGATAACTATATTCAAGCATAAAAAGGGGAAAACGATAGCTGAAATGAGATATCTCCGAAGAGTGGATGGAAAAACAAGACGAGTTTGCATTTGAAATGGCTGAGTAAGAGAAGAGACAGGCCTGTAGCCATTGGGACAGATACTCGAGGAAGACAGCTTAAGTGGAATGGTCAGGTCATTTGTAGAATGGAAATATATAGGGAGAACTCATAAGCTTCTATAAAGCCCGACCAACTGGTAAAATACTGCTGTGTATCGTACCGGGCGGTATTACAAAAACAAATATGTTTTTACACAAAGAGCAATGTTTGGTTTGAAAAGAAATAGGTCGATCAGGTAAAAAAGGATATACCCTCATGGTCTAGCTAAGAAAAGAGGGGGGTCGAGGACTCCACTTTTAGAGGACTCTCTGAACTGATCCCGAAGAGGAAGGAGCGAGGAAGACGCAGAAGACGGATCCGGCAAACGATCCAAGGCTGAGGAGTATGCGAAGACAGCGAGACCCGGATGCGGCCATGCGAAGACCTTCCTATAAACCCAATCTACCCCTGTTTCACAGATAAGTCTAATTTATTTCCTGTTATGTATTTTATGGCAATCCTCTGTATATTTCTATATCTGAATCAATAACTGTACTTATCAATGTACATAATAAATCATTAATCTCATTTCTGATTGAATTAATAAACTATATTTATTATAATTCTTTTAGTGCATAATTACCCCAGATGCACTATTTATTTATGAATATTATATTGAAGGTATAATTGATGAGTAAATTGGTAAACACAAGAACAAACCTCTGGAAAAGAATTCAATTAAGACTAAGGCATAGAAATACTATTTTGAGCAATGATCCTAAATAATAATAATAATAATAATAAAGACTTTATTTATTCTAGGAGGAGTCCCTTTAGAATAACAATACAGGAATAATGCAAAAACTAAAATGTCTTAGAGTAGAATATAAAAAAGAATAGATTAATAAGAAGAAGCAATACAGGAAAATGGTAATAAAATAACAATAATTATAGACAGAGAAATAATTGACAGTATATACTTGACATATGTATACCCACATGCACATACATATACATAGAAATGTTTGAAAACAAAATAACAACGAAAAAAAAAATAAGAATATGAAAGAAAAAACTAACAAAACAAAACTAACCATGATGACTACTAAAAAAAAAAAAAATAAGTAAATATATAAATATGTGACTGGAAGTGTGAACATCCAAAGTAGCAGAGAAAGAAAATGTAAGTATATACACACCTCACTCATATACAATTATACAGATATACACATATATATCAAATACATCATCTGATCTATATCAAATACATTTTGATCACTTAGAAAACCTTAATCTCAAAACTGAGCAAACTATTTCCGATTTTTTTGGGAATTCTAAGGAAATTAGGTGATTGAATGATTTAAAGATTATTGGAATGACGAATGAAAAAAGGTATAGAGTTCCAAAAAGATGAGGATCGGATAAGGAAAGCTCTGTCAAAAGCTGCTGTTCGGTTGGATGCTGTATATAGATCTGAGAGCCGAGAACGTGTGTTACGGGAGTGGACTGTGGTTTTGAATTGAATTGAAGGAGATCGAAAATGTGTGATGGTCGGCGGGATTGGATAACATGGTAAAGAAAGGATGCTAGGAAGTACTTACGACGATAGGAAGGGTAAAGCCACTTCAACTCTTCGTAATATCGGGTAACCGGGACATCTCTCGGGATCCCATAGTTGAAGCGAACGAAGCAATTAAGCCACCGTTTCAATTTTGCCTCGAGATCCCCAGAGATGCCCCCATAGACTGTACAGCAATAGTCGAAATGAGGGAAAATTAAGGAAGTTACAAGGAGTCTACGGGTTTCAAAAGGGAACAGGCGACGAAGGTAATTCAAACGTTTTAAGGTGGAGAAGTTACGGCGTGAAATTTCCGAGCTGTGGTTTTTCCAGAAGAGGGTTTGGTCCAAAATAATTCCAAGGTTTTTGACGGTTGGGGAGAATTGTTTTAAGTAAGTAATTTGACCCTATTACTATTGCCTTGATTTTGTCCACGTTCAACTTTAGCTTATTATCCATTGCCCATCGATTCGATTCAGATCATCTTGGAGTTTTTCCGTGGCTAGTAATAGATCGGAACGGGAAAAGGATAGGTTTTTGGAAAATCATCAGCATAGACATGATACTGGAAGTGTTTGGGGGATTTGAAGTGGATGGTCGTTTATGTAAACGGCTAATAGGGTGGAGTATAGTGACGAACCCTGGGGGACACCACAGGACAGAGGAAGGAGGTTGACCAGGGACCATATCATATTGGGAGCGATCAAAGAGGAAAGACTTGAACCACCCCAGAGCACTATTGGATAAAGGTAAGTTACGATGCTTGTAGAATGCTGTGGTCTACTGTGTCGAAGGCTTTGGAAAAATCTAGAAGGATAAGAATTGTTAATTTTTATTGTTCTATTGCGGAATGGAGAACATGGGTTATTTCGAGGAGAGCGGATTGAGTTGAGTGATCTGGTCAAAAGCCGGATTGGAGGGAGTTAATGAGGGAACGTTCTTCTAGAAAGTTTAAAATTTGGTTCTGAACTAAACGTTCTAATGGTTTTGAGAGGTTAGAGAGGAGGGATATAGGGCGGAAATCGTTTGGAGAGGAGGAATTTTCAATTTTAATTAACGGGCGCACTAAGGCGGTTTTCCAAGGTGTGGGAAATACGGAGTTTGTAACAAGAAATTGTAAATATGATGTAATACGGACAGTATGACTGGGCGGTAGGATTTTACTAGCTTTAAAGGAATGTTGGCGGGACCGTAGTCATTGGTGCGGGATTTCAGAATAGTGTTTAATAGTGCTTCTTATGTTACATGGGAGAAAAAGAAGTTGTCAGGATTAAAGTTTATATGATCAGTATCTGCAGCGGATGAGGATCTAGGAGAGGCATTGGATACGAAGTGGTTATTAAGATCGTCAGGAGTGACTGGAAGTGAACTGAGGTTACCGGGTACTGTTGGTGATAGTTGACGGTGTGTTTTCCATTTGAATTTGGAATCGTTTGCATAAGAGAGGATGGAATGGATGTGATAGGATTTGCACGACGTTCTACAGATTGGGTTTCATTGCGAAGGATTTTGAAACATGCATAGTCTACTGATAGGCGTGTGCGACGAAATTTTGTCCTTGCTGCCTATCTTCTCCTCATCAAATCCTTTACTTCGGCGGTGAGCCAAGGAGCTGTTGGATGGCGTAAGGTTCGGGTTTTTGAAGGAGCATGATCTAATATAATGACTATCTAAGATAATTTTCAGGTTGGATGTCAAGGTGGAAACCATCTGGTCGATAGTATTATAGGAGTAGATGACGTCCCAGTTGATGGAACTTAAGTCGGATTGAAGAGTTTCGAATGAAATGAGGTCCAAACTGCGATAAGAAACAGTTTTTGGAGTAAAGGATTTGACAGGCAAGTCATAGGAAATTTGTATGAGATCCTGTGAAGAATGAAACGGAGCAGGATGTTGAGACGAGGAGAGGATTTTAAGAGGTGAATCAGAGATATAAAGGTCCAACCTGGTATCTGAAAATTGGGTGTGATGAGTAGGGGAGTAGGGAACGAGGTAAAGATTGAGGGAAAATATCAGGTTTGTAAAAAAGGATTTATTGCTGGAATTCGAGAGCATATTGATGTTAAAGCTACCAGAGACAACGATATTGGAGCAGTTCGAGACTAGTTGGAAATGGGAGGATTCGAATTGGTTGTCGAACGGAACATGAGGAGGTCGGTATACTACGGCATATAGAAGAGGAGAGGATAAAGTTGAGATTTCAACAAATATATATTCTAGGTGAGGACAGCTAGGGTTAGGGGATTGAAGAAGGATTTTAGCTTTAAGACTTTCGAGGAAATATAATGCAACGCCACCTCCTCTGAAATTCATCATAATGTGTAATAAGGGATTGAGCGTTGATGTGACAACAGTTCAGTATGTTAGTCATTACTGAGGGAGTGGAGAAACAAATGGCAGGAAAATGGGATACGGATTGAGGGATAGAGAATATTAATATTCCAAGTAGTTTTCAGAATTAAAAATAAATAAATGATGATGCGAAGATGGTTGCGAATGAAATAGAACTTAAACTCTTGGAGAAAGATAAAATAAGTAAAAATAAATAGTTGCTATTAAGATAAAGGAAACATGTTAAATAAAAGATAAGGTTCAAATAAAATAGTGCAACTTCTGTACCCAAAGGATAATAAAAATATTAAAAAAATAAAATATGAGAAAATGAAAGCGAAATATTAATGTAACTATTACATGAGATTCAGCTGAACACGCCTAGGTCACTGGGCTTGCTAATTGTCACTGCCGGGTAACCGTCTAGTTGCTACACCTTACTCTACCTCTACTGAACCAGACGTACTTGATTTTTGAGGAAACCTGCTTCTGCCTGGCTAGCCAGTAGAGGTCCTTGTTGGTGAGTGTCATCACTTCGCTTACGTAGACGCGGTGCGCTTCCTTGTCTCCCCAGCCAAGGTGTCGTGTTAAGAAGTCCCTTTTGATTCTCCTCTGTCGAACTAATTCATCCCCAACTGTTTGCCGCTCGAATCTGGCGATGATGGGACCAGGGGTACCTTCTTGCCTTGCCCTGAGCCGTACTGCATGGTCAAAGTCTTCCGGGCATAACTTCACGCCTAGGCCTGCCACGACGCTTAGAATCGTGCCAACAGTCGTTTCACCCTGCTTCTCTGGGATGCCTCTTATTTCGATAGTATTATTTAAGTGAGCCTGTTCGTGGTTTAGGCGACCCTCTAGCACTGACACTTTTTCTTTTAGAGAATCATTCTCTAATGTCAACTTTTCAAGTTGCTTACTTTGCTCCTCAAGGAGGATTTCTATTTTCAGCAATTTTTCATTATTTTCAAAAGAAATTTCAGTCTGTTTTTGCAACGTATCTTTAATTTATTTAAATTCGTCGATTGGTTGCAGCTTGACCTTTATATCTTTGAATTCTTCAGAAAGTTTCTGTATCATTCTTATCAAGAGATTGGGATCAGAAACTGATAATGCATCTGAACATTCTGGGCAATTCCATTTTTTAATGATTTCCGGGTCCCCGGAATCGACCTTCGCACATTTTAAATGAAAAAAATGGAGGCAAGTAATGCATGCCGGTCTCGCCTTCTCATTCCGGACTGCTGATTTGTTGCAAATTTTGCAGTTTACCATTTTTAACAATAATACAGAAGAGAAAAAAAATTAAAAAGAAAAAGGAAAGTGATAGATGTAAATAATAACAGCCTGGATGTTGACTAAGGCTATACCTACATTGGATCCGGTGTGATACGATGAGACGTCGCTAGCAAACCAAATGACTGAAATATATCGAGAGTTATAACATTTGGTTCTTAAAATTTATAAAATTAAGATTATTTATTAATTATTTTTAATACATTTATATTTTACTATAATGTATAGTAAAATATGTATAATGTATACATCCCAGCATCGTATGTGATAGAATCACGTCGCACCGAATCGGATCCAATGTAGGTGTAGCCTTACACAGAGACTGATATCCAATATAGGATTAGTGCCAGTAAACAACAGCTCTTACTGCTTCAACCGTCTTAGTTAACTGGTTAAATTTCTTAATTGTTCATTAGATTTAATGGTTAATCCAAGTAGATAATTCTGAAACACTTCACTGTTGATTAAATACTTATTTAGAGAAAACTTTTTACTAAGTAGTTAATTATGGGCTATTGAGAAAAAGAATGATAATAAGGAGAACACTGGGAACACTGAACACGACAAGAGCTACTCTAAGAGGAAGACTGCTAAATGATACTCCGGCATCCCCAAATCAATCAAAATATTTAAAATATATTTAAGAGCTTTATTTTTTTGTTTTATGCTCTTAAATATATTTTCATATTCCGAATTTCAGCTGTAAATATTTTTACAAGGATTTAAAATTGAACGTGTTATGAGTTAAAATTCATGAAAGCCAATTAATTATGGTATCACCAGTATTACTTAGCTTATAGTGATATCTTTCGATTATCACCATTATTGTTGATAGGTATGCAGTAAATATATACACACATATTATGTTAGGCGGTAAAGTAAGTAAAGCACAGTGAGATACAATACGAGTATAAGTTCCCATAGCCTCCTGTATTGTGCTCTGGGAAAGAGCAGCTGGAACGTGTTGGAGCGCGGTCCCTAATTGGTGATTAAGATGGCTGTGGTTGTCCCTTGCAGATATAGATATACATAGAAGATTGCCATAAAATATATAACGGGAAATAAATTACACTTATCTGTGAAACAGAGGTAGATTGGGTTTATAGGTGTGTCTTCGCCTGGCCGCATCCGGGTCTCGCTGTCTTCGGATACTCCTCCGCCTGCATCGTTCCCGGATCCGTCTTCCTCGCTCCTTCCTCTTCGAGATCTGTTCAGAGAGTTCTCCTCTAAAAATGGAGTCCTCGACCCCACTCTTTTCTTCTCTCTTCACCCACCTTGACCATGAGGATATATCCTTTTTTACCTGATCGATCTATTTCTTTTCAAACCAAACATTGCTCTTTGTGTAAAAACATATTTGTTTTTGTAATGCTGCCCGGTACGATACATAGCAATACTTTTGAGAAGACCTCATATCCTGGCTAAGGCGATCAAGAGGGAAAGAGATTGGAGAGATGAGGGAACTCGGGAGAGACTGGGATACATGGTTGCGATGGCTGGATGAACCTCCACGCTGAGAGGCTTAATGAGGTAGGAAAAGAAAAAAAGGTAAAAACGAAAATCTATTACAATCTAAAATTAGAATAAATTACTTACCTGTAGATATCTATTCCCCCCATACTTTTTTATTTTTATAATAATTTTCCAGATAGTTGAAATTGGTTTTAGAATAGCTGATATTAATAATTTTAACATACTTTTTAACTATTTCTATATTATTTTTAATTTTATTAGGATTTTTTGTACCTGTTTTTCGTAAAGGGACATTAATTAAGTGGAAATTGAGATGACTAACTGAGCGTAAAAAAATAAATAAAAAAAGAGGGGTGAATAAAAAACAAGGGGAGAGACATTACGGCTAGAAAAATACAAAATTGACTAAAAATACTATACCGACCGAAGTGGGTTAAAAAACAAAAACATTAACAAACCGTGTAAATGTTTCCTTTTAATTATCACCAGGTAGCCTTTCCACTGAAACTAGTGACGCACACCTGAATAATGGAAAAGTCATGAACAAACAATGGGTGATGGTATTGATATGGAAGATATCACCTGTACTTTGGGAATCCAATGCGGCCTTAACAAAGGGCACAATTATTTTCAATAAATAACTAAAACAATGTAGGCATAGACTTTCAATAGCAGTGTTTTCCAATATTTCGACTCTCTCTAAAATTTCCCTAATATTCAGAAAATAAATTAATATCCTTTTTTTGGAAAATAGCAGGATAGAGAGGAAAAGATGGACAGGCGAGCGAAGGAAAGACGAGTGAGAAGATGAAGTAAATATGGGCTGATAGGAAAGCAAAAAAATGATCAACACGCCCTCTTTATACGGCGTAAAAAATTAATATGTGTGTTTAACGTCTATCGTTTTATTTTTAAACATGATGTAAGTTTAAAGATGTTAAATTAAGGATTGCTAATAATCAAAGGTATATATTTGCTTGAAATATGTTAATAAAATTGGGAAGAAATTGCGAGATGGGCCTTTTAATATATGGTCATTTTTGTTATTTGTCGATCGTATATGTTTTGAACTCAGATTAACTTCTTCAGTCGTGCCTTTATGGAGTATACCAATGCCACCCCTATTGGGGAAAAAAGAAAAAGAAAAAAAGTAAACTTCTTCAGTCAGCTTTCATACATGATATTTTTTTATATTCACCGAATATATCAGCAGGCTAAAAATAATGCACTACTAAAGTCTTAAGTGTCGGGAACTCGGAGCAGGTTATCTATGAGACTCATCGCTACCCGTGTCTCAACATTCTCACTCACTATATTACTCTCAAGGGTTGATTGGAAATTCCAGACTCAAAGGGTCTTCAATCTTTCATCTCATCGACATAATTCTCAGATCATCACGCCTTAGGTTATGGTATTCTGATCGGAATTTCCTCTCGTAAATTTCGATACCAAAAATGATTTTAGTAAACATGAAAATCTGTGTAAAAATCAATATAAAACGATATTTCTATTGACATTTCTTTCCAAAGTGTATTTAAATTTAAGAGAAGTGTAGGAATTGAGATAAAAATCATTACTTCCTTATAGTTGGCAACTGAAAATTAAAATTTCATATTCGTGGTAGTTGTACCATCTCACTACACACCTCCCTTTTTGGTCACTACTTGATCAGAAAAAATATCTATAGACAAGACTATATATAGACTCGAATGCCAACAGATTTTTTATCAATAAATCCGAAAGTCGAAACATAAAAAGTAAAAAAAATTAATATTTAACGGATAATAGCGAATATGCCTTTAAATTTCATTTAAATTTGATAGACCGTTGATATTTTACTTGAAAAACTACATTTTTCCGCTACCAAACAGTGAGGAAAGTACGAGTAATCGTGCAAAAAAATCCATCAGTGTTTTAGGCTTACGCAATAAAGAAAGTAATGTAACCATGAACATTTTTATTTTTTTATTTAAGCGTATACATCCATTTTTATCATCCAAAATTTGAATTTGACATTTTTTTTGAGTAATTGTAATAATTATTTTTTATAAGCCTCTGTATTTAGTTGCTAGAATCTATAGCATTTAAAACCGCTTAATGGGGAGCGTGTATGGTAATCCCAAAGACCCATCAGATAGGAAATTGAAGTTTTAACGTGAATTCGTATTCTGAGAAATAACAGGTAATCTTGAAATATTGTCATCTGTTTTAGCATTTCTCCTCGAATATTCGGCATTATTAATTTTCACTCCCTTTTAAAAATTCCTAAGGCCACCTACTGGTTCTTACCATAATATCCCTATTAATTGTTTCCTGATTTTTTTATAGTTTCAGGAATATGCTCTTTTTTTTTTAAATCTATCCTCTTCTAATTAGAGTGAGGAATAGTTTTTCTTGTGATATTAGAAGTTCTGGTTAAGCTGGGAATAGGACTGACTCTTAAACTATAAAGAAAAGTAGATATCAATAATATATATATAGATATATATACAAACAAACAAACACACACGCACATATACATAGCAGGGGCTAAGAAAGTGTTTCTCTGTAAGGTTTATATCTAAGACTGAAATATCCGATTTCTTTAGTAGCGTGACGCCGGCAGTTTATCACGTGTTGAGAGACGACTCATTTTTGTTAGGAAAATATGTTTAATAAGCCCCTTCTGTCCTTTCAAAGTGTAATAAATTAAACTTCATTATTCTAGAGCAAAAATATTTTTAATTAGTGCAATTCATCTTAAGGCATTTCTTTCCTTAAGTAAAAAAAAATTAGGTAAGTTAAAAATAAAAATTATAACATTTAAATAATTTTTACCAAAAGTGTTGTATTGAACATGTTATTATTTTTAAGACATTTTCGATTTTAATGAACTTTTTCATAAAACCTGTAAAAAAATAGATATTATCTTGTTTTGCCCAAATATGGCATAAAACAAAATAAAATATTGGATATACAACTTTTATTGGACTTTATCATAATATGAGTATAGTTTTTTGAAGATTAGTTGATTGAAATGGATCGCTTTATAGCAATGTTCAATATCCCTACCTCTTAGTTTTTTTCAATATTCTCAATAACTTTACAGTAAATTCAAAGTTATAAATCAGATAGATTCCTTAATAAATCTGAATATCAAAGAATTTAAACATGAAAGCAAAAAAATGTTGAAAGAAAAGGCAGTCAAAGCATAATTAGCGCTTGGGAAGAAATATGAGGGCGGAACTAGTACTCACTCCAAAAAAATCAACAGCTTTATAACATTATTATGGATAAATTTGAAAAAAATATATCACCGTATATTACTAATTTATTGAAATCAAAAAGATCTTGAGTTCGATACCGGCTGAAATAGATAAATTATTTATTATGTTGACAGCCGAATTAACTCTTTGGGGTTTGGAGACTAACCTGGTGTTCGGCCAGTCTCTGTACATTGGATTCGCTTCATCAAGGGAAAACCTGATGGTTAAGCATGATTTTGGCCAAATCAATTCTTTCCCCAATCATTAGCATATAAACCCAATAAATACCGTTCAGGATTATATTTTTATTTTGTGAAAGTATAATTTTACTGTGAGCTTCTCAAGCAATTAATGGGCCCATCTCGATTTCTTCATTTTTTTAAGCATTGGAAGAACAGCTGGTACTGCCAACGAGTCGTTTAGGACAGGAAGAAATGGGTAAGAGTTATGAGCCTTAGAATTTCCCACGAAGGAGGGGAAGTACCTATACGAATGGAATATCACGATCACACGGGAACATCGTAAAGATGAGTAAGCAAGTACTCGTTAAATATGATAGTAGTAAATATTCGTTGAAGTCCTAATTTCAGAAAATATAAATAATATTAGCAAAATAATTGCAAATATCATGACCGAGTTCTGAAATATTATTATTTGTTTCTCGTAAAAAAATGAAGGGCATGGCATAATGACTACTTCATCAAGTCATTATAGAAAATGACGGGCCATCACGATCTAGATGGCATGTAAAAATCTCATTGCTAACTCTATCTGTGCCTTTATTTATAACTGCAGTCAATCAATTTCAGGAATCTGCTTGATAATGCTCAGATCTGATTCCGTGACTGACATTTCTTTATGGTAATGTGTATACTTTTTTTTTTTTAAATCATCATAATTTCATTTTTACCAACTTAGTTTGCAGTATTGATGTGTATATGTATAAGATATAATTCTTAACGTTCTACAGATTATGGATAAATACAATATTTACTTCAATATTGCTAGTTAGCAATATACAAAAATAGCAAATAATATACTTACAAAATTATTTGTTATAAAAATAATAACAGCCAAAATTAAATAAACATTATATTACTTATTTCTATATTTGGCATTATGTAATACCCAACATAAAAATATATAATAAACACGTCACACTAATACATATAATACATATAAGAATAATTTATTTTTAAGCAACATCGGCTATACCTTCACGATGAAATAAATATTAATTTATATAATGGGAGTCAAACAGCTCTGTATAGAACATGAAAGGTACTTACTAACTGATGACGAAATCTTTACTACTTACATCAATCAATACTTGTTTAATATTACCATATTTACTTTAAGTATCGTTCAAGAATAGTTATTGCTGAAATGTAATGTTGGGGTGTAATATTTAAGATGATGTGAATTAGGATCAGCAATTTTAATTTTATTATTTGGTCATTATAACCGATTTATTAGTGCTTTTTTTCGTAATGGTCTGTTAAGAACCACGTCATTTATTATTACGAGTTTACTAAATTTGAATAACACGAATTTATACCTAATTTAAAACATGATACCTTAATTAAACCATACTTAATGACTTAATTTATAAAATTACATCTTTTTCTTTGTTTAATAAAAATACTTCTTAATGAAATTTTCCCGCTTTTTTAATCAAAAGGGGTCTTTAGCATTTTCCTCATCAAGGCTTGTCTGTCTTTTTCATTACATTTTTTTCCCTGACAGTTTTTTCCTTGTCATCATCGAACATTAATTATACCGGAATTCCAATTATTGATTCATTTCCTTAACCTTTTAAGACATCAATATTGATATCATACTAAGTTAAATTTGTTTCCTTAAGTAATGGCGAATGACTCTAAATTTCCCCTCATAGTCTCATTAAAGAAATTGAACTAAATTTAGTTGACAATATTTATGAGCTAATTTTAAATATCCGTTAATAAAAATTTTCAAACATAAATGTAATTTCGTGAGACTGTTGATTAATATGTACTGAAATGTAGCAAAGTTAAATTAAATCAAAATATTGCTCCCTACCTATTGCCTATTAAGAAAGAAAGAAAGTGTAGAAATCTTCAACTTTAGTCTCCTCCGAGAAATAATTAAATTAATGAACGTGGTAATTAACTTACGAAATACCAACTATACTATGATAGGGACGAAAATGACCTTATGGATAGAATGGTAAGACGTAAGGAGCAATATATTAATTGATGAGTAATTATTTAATTCATTAAAGAAAGATTTTGAGAAATAACATTTTAAACTACAATAAAACTTGGTATCAAAAAATTCATGCCTTCTTATCTATGAAAGTAACCATCCTTCTAATCACTTGAATCAGATCCTGTGAAAACAAGGAAGAACCGAGGAGAGACGAGAAGAAATAATCGGTATAAGACTAATAGTGGAAATAATCGAACATCGCCTGTAGTGGTTTTTAGATTTGTCCAAAATATCATATTATCGCATTAACTAGAGCTTAGTAGCAACAAATCTTTCACCGAGGTAAAAAAAAGCACAAGGAATACTAGATATTGAAGACTAAAATTTGGAATCGAGGAGTTTTTAACCGACAAGGTCTCCGTTAAATAATTCTTTATCAAAAGGTAACTCAGTAGACACTGCATTAGAAGACAACACATTCTATTGACTGCAATATCCTACGAACAATTCGGATTGAGTAGGGTTATTCCATGGAAATCTAGTACGAGTGTTCATGAACGAGATATTTAACAAGTTTAGAATCGGTATACTCCAAGTAGAATATTTTTTGAAGAATTTCGCGTTAAGTTTGTATTTAGTAAGAGCTAATTTTCTTTCACATATTAGATTATGCAGGAGAGCGTTATTACAAAGATATGAACCGAATTTTTTTTTAAAGTGGGTGGTAACGTATATTCAGTACTTCCATTATCGCTACTGTAATCGTTAATCCATTATAATAACTTCGATTATAGCTACTCTATACTATGGAATTTTATGGTCAAAACAACATAAAATCGATCCTAATACAAGCCGTTCTCAGAAGCCCAAACGTGAGAATCCTTCGATCCTTTACGTTCCCATGGCCTCTTCTGTGGGAATCACCCCCAGGATATCCTCAGCTACCTGCCAGGACTTTTTGGAGGACACGGCAGCTCTCAGTTTCAGAAGGCATTGGACTGCCATTGGATGAAGCGTCGTAAGGAGTGATATGTGGATGTTTTTTTTGATATTCCATTTCGGGAATAATTTTATTCACATCTCAGCGTGAAAAGACCTTAAATGGGTGTGACAGGGAAGGGGGCTGATAAAGAACGATCGTGAGAACCATTTCAAGCGTTTTTGTGCCCATCTTCCTTGGTATTGTCATACCCGAGAAGGCACACATATAAACGCACATACATATGTATATATTTTTTTTACGAGGGCAAGTGGAAATCTTCAAAAGACGCGAATAGGAATTCCGTGTGTGGAATTTTTACCCACTGAAACCAACCTCCCTACACCTGTTTCGCACCCTCCACGGGACCGCCGTTAGGCATTACATCATGGGGAGGAGTGGCTGAGTACCGCCTCATTGATTACAGCTACCTATATATATATATATATATATTAAGGTGTGTGTGAGTGTGTGTGTGTGGGCGTACGTGCGTGCGTGCGTGTGTATAGCCCCTGCCATGTATATGTGTGTGTGTTTGTTTGTTTATATATATATATATATATATATATATATATATATATATATATATATATATATATATATATATATTAATTACAATTTAATTGAGGTGGAAATACAGTTCACATAGTAGCAACGGCTAGTGGAGCATTGAGAATTATACAGTTCTTTGTTTCTTAATTAATTTGAACCAATAATCTTATTTATTATGCATATTAGATGGTATGATATGTTAATATGTTCTATTATGAGGATTTTTTTTTTTTTTATATCTCCCCTCAGTTGGGTATTAAACAAAAACCAATGACTAACAGGATGTAATTTATAATATTCTCTTTTTAAGTTAATACAAAAAATGTAGGAATATTATAAGAATTTAGATAAAATGGAATATGAGAAATGAAGTAAATAAAAAATAACAATGTACTAATAGTTTTAATTACAAAAAAATTGGTTTTGTTTAATTTTTTTATAAGTTATTTTATTGAATTGTACAACTGTAATATATACATCTAGTTCAAGGGCTGTATGAATAAATAAATACATGAAAGGACATGTAGAGGCACTACCCATTGGCAGCACTCTAATTACATTTCTATTATAGAAGGTCCCGAGGCCATCTTCTCTTCAGACGCCTAGGAGGGTTCTCCGGGATGGAATTGGATGCAAGGATGGAAACTAGTGGGTTTTTGGATGGGCCTGGAGTTTATTATGGAATGGGGTAAATCGCTAACATATGGAACGTTCAGGTCATTATGGATGGTTTTATTTGTGACAAAATAAGGAGCGTTTAGGATTTGGCGAAGGATTTTGGATTGCAAGGATTGAATACGAGAAGAATTTGATGGTTTGGTGGAGCCCCATAGTTCAATTCCGTAAGTCCATATAGGTCTTATAACAGTCACATAAATAAGTCTTTTGTAATTGATCTGAAGCTTTGAGCGTTTGTCTAGTATGTGTTGAAGTAGTCGGAAGCGTCTAGCTGTTTCTTGTCTTTTCAGTCTTGTGTGAGGGTTCCAAGTAAGACATTTGTCTAAGTTGAGCCCTAGGTAGCGGATCTGTTCAACAGGGATAAGTGGAGTACTATTAAAGGATACAGTAGGACAGGAAGTCATGGGTTTTCGGCGAAGGGTAAAGGTAATTTGATGGGACTGTTGGAATTGATTTTAATTCTCCAATTCCGACACCATTCTTCGAGGCTTGATTAATGTGATTGAAGGGATTGGGATGCAATATATGGGTCGTTATTAACTGATAACACACATGTGTCATCAGCATAGGTGGAGATGAAGGTGTTCGGATGGGTTGGGATGTAAGCTGTATATACTGTGTAGAGGATAGGACCGAGGATGCTACCTTGGGGAACACCAGCAGACAGGGAATAGAGAGAAGAGTAGGAACCATTATGATTTACTTTAAATGTTCTGCCAGTGAGAAAGGAGCGAATGATTAAAAACTATGTAGGAGGAAGGAATTGTCGGATTTTGTAAAGGAGACCTGGGTGGCAGACTCGATCAAAAGCCTGTTCTACATCGAGAAAGGCTCCCGTGCAGTACAATCTACCCTCCAATGCAGAGGAGACAACATCCACCACACGATGACATTGCTGGATAGTGGAGTGGGATGTTCGGAAACCAAACTGGTAGTCTGGGATTATGTGGTTACTATCAAGTATGGGATACAGACGTTTTAGTATGAGCTTTTCGAGGATCTTGCCCATTGTGGGTAAGAGGGAGATAGTACGATAGGAGGATGGGAGTTTGGAGGCTTTTTAGATTTTGGGATCATTTTTACTATAGATAATTTCCATGTATCAGGAAAATAGGTAGTACGGATTACAGAATTATATATCTATGTGAGGAATAGGATAGCTTTTCGAGGAAGGGATTTTAGAATGTCAGCTGTAATTAGGTCATATCCAGGAGCTTTAAGGAAGGTAAACTATGAATAACATTGGATATTTCTGACGGATGAAAAGCCTTAGGTGGGAGAGTCATTTGGAGTGGGATATCCAGTTCTGCTTCAATACACTCAATATGAATAGGGTTGAGGATATCAGGGTGTGGATTAAAGGTTTTGAAGAGGTGTTGGGCGGATATGTGAGATTTTTCTTCATCAGATCTGGACCAAGTTTGATTTTCAGTAAGGAGAGGATGATTAAAATCTTTGAATTTAAGGATCTTTTTGGTGGTCATCCAATTATATAATTGTTATATAGTTCAAATCACTAGAACTCCAATTACAGTATTGTTATACTGTGTATTTCTCTTTCTTTCTCAATACGCGTTCTATGTTCTCTTCTTCAGTTTGATTAAATTTCAACGGGTTTTGTACAATGCTTTAAGCTGTAAAAGTTGAGTCCGATCTCTCTGAGAATTTCGAAATATATACAGTGTTGAGACAAGGTGATGGATGCCCTCGCCTATCTAACCTTTAGCCTTGGAGAAAAAAATGTCATAAGAAATTCGGGATCCAGGTAGATGGGATCTTTTTTAACAGACTATTCGTAGTCGAAGTCCTAGACTTCGTAGATGACCTCGAAATCTTTTCAAGATCGAAGAGACTCTAAAAGAGACTTTACTTGAACTAGACGAGGCAGCTAAAAAAAAAAACGGCCACGGGTTCAATGTAGAAAAGACCCACATACATGCGAATAGGAGACGAATATAATAGGATTTCTTTTAAGCTGGCCAGTATAGATATGACTGTCTTGACAGCTTCGTGTACTTGAAAATGTACATTAAAAACTAACGTTGAGAGAAGTTAGGAGAAATATCGATGCTGCCATTAGATGTTATTATAGCTCAAGTTAAACATTTCAGTTGCTGTTTAAATATAAGGCTCAGGAGTCTGGGGTATAACAAAAGTAGACGAGAAACAGCTTCTGGTATCTGAGAGAATAGTTCTGGGCAGGATCTTTGGACCTAGACTAAATGTGGACGAAGCCTGGAGATGACGCCGCAACAGAGAACTGTATGATCTCTTTAGTGTCTCAGATGAAGATAGGGTAGTCAAGCTTGGAAGTCCGTGATGGGCGGACCATGTATCAAGAATGAAAAATCACCGGACCCCCAAGAAGTTCATTACAGATGGAATCCATGGACCAAACATCTTGTTGATGGTCGAGGTGCCAGAGGATGCACGTACCCTGTTAAGTGTCAGAAACTGGATAAGATAGAGCCAATTGGTGGAAACAGTTGGGAGTAGCCCGAACTCGGTAACGAATTATGCGTTTTAAACTGAAAGTTTCGTAAATGGAATGATTACACTTAACATTTTTTATTTTTTAAGGACCTTTTATATTCCTGTTCAATAATTTGATCCATACTAATAACCTTATCAGAGTACATACTTCCATTTCATAATAGGGGCTTTGTAATACACTACCCGCAAAACATTGCTGTCTTGCAAATTTATTACATCTCGGAAACGTTTCTTTATACGAGTACAATAGAGAAATTACAAAAGCGTAGAAAACAAATTGTAAATTTTTATATCAGATGAAAACACTACATACAATAACAGCGAAACTAGTTAATTAGATCATATAACTAGCCGATAAAGAGAGGAAATTTGTTTGGAACTGTAGTTAAAAGTTGTTCGGGGGAAAAAAAATCTTGGAGATATCGTGTGATGAGGCCCGGTATCCGACAGATATGCGTGACTCGTCAGGACTGGACTGAATCACTTATAGCGAAAACTTAGATTAAACTTCAACCTTCCGACCATAAATAGACTTGGCACACAATTCCCCGATATATAGGGGAAGTCTCCTGCCGATGGTTCATACACAGAACCTATTGCGGAAACAATAACGATTTACCAAGGGCTATATTTCTCTGCCAGGGTAGTTTTGGAAATCCAGGAGATGGACTCATGGCTAAATACTCATCTTAAACAAATACTCAATTGTATGTAATAAAAGTGATTAGAACTTTAGTTGATCATGTTGATAAGCAAAACACTTTTTAAAAAATCGTGAATAACGTAAAACAGATTAAAATCGATAACTAGTGAAATTTTCCTGAAGTTTGATTGCTCCAATTCATCATACAATTAAAAAATATATAGAATTTTACTAGCATTGTATGATTGTATGCATATTTTTTAATGCATGAAATTTTTATTTCATCATTTATTTCTCTCTATTTCTATCTGTAGGACTTTAAGCACGTTTTTTCAAAATAGTTATGGGCCGTTTAAAAAAAATATATATAAAAGATTAAAACTAATGAAGCAATAAGGCACTGCATATTGGTTGGTTTTTATGAAAAAGTTTATGTAATATCATAAGCCTCTGTTTTTCTTAAATATATCATATAAGTTGTATACCAACTTTTATACTCGTTTACAGACAGACTCTTAACTTTTATTTTCCTTGTACTTTATCCAGTAAGTATAGACCCAAATAAATTTCTTAATGGAAATAGTACACTCAACAATGGTGCTAGTGAGACTTAATTAACTTACATAGTTTTTTTTTTTTTTAATTATTGCTTTCTATTAAACCTAAAGTGGTAGCTGAGTGGCTAAGAGCACTGTTCACTAATCGACAGGTCCCAGGTACGAAAGCAGATAAATTATTCAATCAGTTTTAAGGCCCTGCAAGGTCTAGAGGGCTTAATAGATCTATCTTAAGTTACTATTCTTTATTATGAGAAAAACCTGGTGGTTGAGCCAGATTTCCTTACGCAAGAGTTGGCTTAGAATCAGTACGGTCTCTGCCATATACTGAAAACATTACCCTTTAAGAGTTTAGTTTATAGTATAGAGATTATTTTAATTTGAAAAAAATTCCTAAACATCATATTTTAAACAAAATCATTTATTTCCAGATGAAGAGAATAAAAATATAAGTGATTAATGGTTTTAATTTCACTTCTACATTTTAGAGAGCTCAATCGGATTAAGAAAATAATAAATAAACTATTTTGAAGCACTAAAATTACTTCATGAAAATTCATTTTTATGTATTATTTTTTACATTAAAGTGAAATTAAAAAAAGGGCTAAATGTAGCAAGTATTTTCAATTGGCAATACAAATAATTTTATTTTTAAAAGGAAAATTGCAACTTCTTACAGTAAATTGTAAAAATCTAAAAAAAAATGACTTACCAGGGTAAGTTTTAATGGAACCGTAAGAGGTTCATTAAAACTTGAGGAAAAAATTACCTTTTATATTCCGGATCCAATCTTCTTATAAAAAAAATAAATTGAGTCCAAGAGGCCAACGATCCCTTAGATTGGGATTTAAATAAATTTATTCATCGGGTTTGCTAATTTGTTTCCTTTTTTTTAAATTTTAATATTTATTAAAAACTTGTTAATTTTTATAATATTGACACAGTCACCACTTGCTATTGGAGAATCAGGTCCAAAATAATAATAACGATATATCAATAATGTATATCATTATTATTGATTTATATTATATATCAAGATCCTTTAATTGAGATAACCTAATCAGGCATATTTGTGATTTAAATAATGGGAAAGTATGGAGCTTAAGTATAACAGGAGCGATTACTATATATCTCAAAGATACCATGGAGATAAAACTTTATATATATATATAAACGTGATTTTCTGTTTAGGCCCATCTTTATCTAATAACCCGAAAACAAGTAAATTTGCATTCAAACAGGGTGACTGGCAAAACTTTCGAAAAATAATAGATTCTAAAATCAACTACAACCCAATAATTAACAACTCTCACGAGATTGACTGCAACCTTAATAATTTAAACCAACTAATTAACCAAGCCATGAAAGAAACTATCCCTCAACATTCTTCACAGTCTTACCGTAATTATAACTTACCGTCTCCTCAACAAGAACTCATAAAAATTAAAAATAGATTTAGGAGAAAATACCAATGTACCAAAAGCCCTCAAATAAAGACAGTTTTTTATACTTTTAACAACTTCGTTAGATCCCGTATCAATCAATGGAGAAATGATAACTGGGCAACAACTTTAAAATCATGTAAACCTGGTGAAAATAAAATGTGGAAAATACATAGTATTCTGACCAAAAATGCTACTAAAATTCCCCCACTGAAACAGAACAATAGTTTTGTCTACACGGACAAAGACAAAGCCGATTTATTAGCCCCTTAATTTCCAATCCACGAACTCTACCACTTCGAATTTTGGCTCTAACCATAACAATCGAAAAATAAATAAATCTGTAGGAACTATTTAAAAACGTCATTCTAAATTAATTTCCCCGCTATTTCCTCCAAAGAAACAGGAAAGATTATAAAAAAATTAAAAACAAAGAAAGCTTCAGAGGACGATGGCATTCCTGTACAGTTTATAAAAAGCCTAGCAGGAAAACCATCCACCACATAACGAAAATTTTTAATTCAATATTAAGGCTTAATTACTTTCCCTCCGCTTGGAAAATTTCCAAAACAATCGCCATCCTAAAACCTAATAAAAACCCAAATAATTTTACAAGTTACAGACCAATTAGCCTGCTAAACATTTTATCCAAAATCCTGGAACGCTTGCTTTTAAAACGAATTCTTAAGCATGTAAATCAGAACAAACTGATCAAAGGTGAACGGTTCGGTTTTAGAGAACACCACTCCACTGTCGACCAACTAGCTCGTCTTACCGACTTCCTAACACAAGGATTCAACGATAAAAAACATACAGGTTATGTTTGATCTCGAAAAAGCCTTCGATACAGTTTGGCATTACGGTCTTATTTACAATCTTAATCTTGCACAAATTTCCTCTATACCTAATACATATCATATATTCCTTCCCTTCTAATAGACAATTCTATGTTCAAATAAACACTTCTAGCTCCAAAGCACTTCCCCTACCCGATGGACTTCCTTAAGGCTCCTGCGACTTTAATACCAATCTCCTGGTCCAATCCAATGATAAACTGTACCTTCAAAACCTTTTTTACTCTCTACACCTCTCCATTGTTCCATTCTCTCCCACCCATCACACTCTCCTATCTGATACCTGGTTAGATTTGTTCATCATTGACTCATCGCAGAGACTCCTTTCTTCCTCACAATTACCTGTCCCATTCTTGTCATCTCATGATTTAATCCAAATTTCATACAATATCCAAACTCCAGTAATCCTATCGAAAACATTAACCCGCAACTTAGATAGACTCACCACTGAATCTATATCTCCTTTCCTCGAAATCCTGAATTGGAACCAAATCTACTCCTGTACCACCGTCGATTCAATGGTCGACATACTCACGGCCAATCTCAAAAGCATCCTGGATACCCATACCCAACTCAAAACTTTAACCTTCCGTCATCATCCTGCTCCTTGGATGTGTCAAAAAATTAAAGACCTGCAAAGGAAACGTGATGCTGCCCGTAGACGCTTTAGGCGCACTAGGCTTACTGATGACTACCAAGCGTTCAGGGCTCTTCGCAATTTGACACAGTCTACAATCAGACAAGCAAAATTCAAATATTTCCATGAAGCCCTTTCCTCGGCTCCCGATCCTAAATCTAAATGGCAACTCCTCCGAAAACTCTCCCTCTGCAATTCAACATATTCCAGATCCTTTCCTGCTTCTCCAGATGAAATGAACTCGTATTTTTTGTCTACCTCAACTAACACATCAAAATCATCACCCTCCGTCTTTTCACTGACCCCATCTTTCAACCCCGTCAATTTTTTTTCTCTGACATTTCACCTACCGACATTATTCCCTCCGTTCTCAAATCCCGCTCCAGTTCTACTGGCTTTGATGAGATACCCGTCAAACTACTCAAACTATGCCTCATCGATATCCTACCTGTCCTACTTTTCATATATAATTTCTCACTACAAAACGCAATATTCCCAACTTCTTGGAAAAAAACCCTAGTCCATCCTATAAATAAAACCTCTCCCCCTTTTTCTCCCAAAGACTACCGGCCAATCTCCATACTTTCCAACCTTTCCAAACCTCTGGAAAGAATAGTCCAGTCGCAAATATCAAAATTTTCTCAAACAGTCCAAACTCCTGGATCCGCTGCTATCTGGTTTTCGTCCTGGTTTTTCCACTCAATCTGCCCTTACCAAAATCACTACGGACATACATAAAGCCATGGACAACAAACAACTAACCGTGCTAATCTTACTAGACTTTTCCAAAGCTTTCGATTCCTTGGACCATTCTATCCTTTTTTCCAAACTAAAGTCATTGTCCTTTTCCAACAACTCTATACTATGGTTCCAGTCCTTCCTCTGTGGCAGGTCCCAAGCGGTTTCTATGCCCAACCAACCCCTTTCCTCTTTCCTTGCCCTATCCTCAGGCGTGGCACAGGGCTCAAGCATCTCTCCTATCCTTTTTAACTGTTACATCAACGATCTTCCTAAATCCGTTCACCACTGTTCCTACCATATATATGCTGACGACTTCCAAATCTATTTATCCTTTCCTCCTTTTGAGCTATCATTCGCGTTCGCCAGTATTCAGCAAGACCTAGATAGGATCAGTGCCTGGGCAAAGCTCAACAAATTGGAATTGAACGCAATGAAAACCCAGGCCATTGTTCTAGGTTCCAACTCCCTCCTTACAACTATCCCCACCCTCCCAACATTGATCCTAAACGACAACTCTATCAGTTTCAACCCCTCCGTTAAAAACCTAGGCATTACAATGGACAAAAACCTCTCCTGGAAACCACATGTCGCCCTTATATCCCGACGATCAATTAGTTCCCTGAAATTATTCCATCGATCCCGGCATCTCCTTACACAATCTACCCGGAAGCTTCTTGTATCATCCCTTATCTTCCCCCACTTTGACTACTGGGGCCTCTCGAAATTGCTGGAGGGTCGCTTAAAAAGAATAATGAACTGCGCTTTAAGATTTGTCCTTGGTACTCCGAGGCGTTCTCGGGTGTCACATCATTATGATGAGTTAAAGTGGCTATTCCCACCCAGACATTATTTCCTTAGTGTTTTTCTATACCAATCCATTAACTCGCAACACCCTTCATATATCTATAGTCTCCTTCAATTCAAATCCTCTGTCCAACACCATTAAACAAGATCCCGCCTTTCCGATCTCTATCCCACAGAACTAAGGCATTCGACCGTTCCTTCCTCGCCCGCTCCACCACTGTGTGGAACTCAATCCCTCCTTTCCTCCGCCATTCATCTTCACTGGCCTCATTTAAATCCCTGCTTTTCCATCATCTCTTGGCATTCCAAAAAGATGCTTTCCAGGCAGGCCAATGTTCCGATTTAATTAATTTGTATCGAATACTCGATCTCGTTACCTACGTGTTTGTTTATTTTTCCAACAACAAAGAAGATATAGACTTTGTAAATACTTTATCGCATGCTATGCCATTCATTTCCTTTATTTAGCAATTCCGTTATTAACTATTATATTAATGTTATTTATTATTATTTCGTTAATATCAAACCTTTATATATATGTTTTATTTTTTTTTTTCGACAATTAGTTAAAAACCTGTAAAGTCTCTAACTTCTTAATCATTTATTTTATTTTATTTTTTTTCTATTTCTATTATGTTTTGTCACTCATGATTACTTCATGATTTGTATAATTATGTAGCCTCCTGGCCAGATGAATATTATGTTTATTTTACTTGTTCTTTATTGTTATTCTAAAGGGACTTCTCAGAATAAAGTTTGTTTTCTATTCTATTCTATTCTATCCCCAATCCTACTCAACCTGTTCATATCAGATCTCCCAAAACTCACTAAAGTAACCACATCGCTTTACGCAGACAACGCCGCTTTTTACACAGCATCATCGATACAATAGTAAACCAATTACAACAATCTTTTTAAAAAATCCATAAATTCTGTCAAAAGTGGAAACTAAAAATCAATCCAATAAAATCGGCCGCCATAATATTCACAAAGCGAAGACCTAACATAGATCAGCACATCTTAAACTCTGAACACATCCCCTGGTCTAAATCCGTAACATACCTCGGTTTAATTCAAGATTAGTCTTTAACATTCACAGAGCATATCAACAGGAAAACCGAAAAAGCGAAAAAAGCATCTACAAAATGTTTCCCTATTTTAATAAAAAAATCCAGGCTAAGCCCCAAAAACAAACTAATCCTTTACAAAACAGTAATCCGCATGCCTCACCTGTCTGGAGTTCAACCTGCGCCACAAACTATAGAAAGTTTGAGAGGGTACAAAACCTATGCATGAGGGTTATAAATAATTATCCCCTCTACACGAAAATATCGGCTATGCTTAGAGATCTTGAACTTCCCACTATAAAACAATATGTTTCAGCGCAAACAAAAGCATACTTCGAAAAAACTCCAGCTTCCGAAAACCCGTTAATCCGAGAAATCGGTAACTATGATAAAGATTCGCTACAACGGTACAGGCACAAAAGAACAGAACATATACTTCTTACTTAACAAATCACTATTTGTAGGTATTGTAATATGGTTATCTGTATTTATTTGATAGTTATTTTTAATTGTTTATTTATTTTCTGTTTAATTATTATTATTACATTTATTTATTTTCTATTTAATTATTATTATTACATTTATTTACGCTTTTTTTAAATATTTTTGTCACAGATTTCTCCGGCTTCAAATTCACATCCCGGAATTCAAAATTCAAGGGAACTATAAATGTTTCTGATTTAAGAATTTTCTTACAATTCTGCAGATATCCAACAGAACTGCTTTTTGTGGCAATTTTAAGTTTTCCAAATTGAGGCCAAGATCTGTACCCTCCCTTGTGCTTTTCAATATCAAACCATTTGAGGAAATTACTATTGGAGTTATGAGGACTTTCTCCAAATGATAAAGTGATTTCAACTCAGTAGCAAGTTCCTGATATTTCCTATTTGTATAGGATCTGGTTTTCATTGCGTTTGTATCACATGGGACAGCTATTTCTATAATTCTACCAATTTTTTTTCCATTTTATGGATCAACAAAATATCCGGACGGTTATGTATTACCCTGTGGTCCGTGATTATTTGCTCATCCCAGTAAATTTTTATTTTATTAGTTTTTATTGGTTTTTCCTGCTGATAGCGATAGTCCTAATAGCCTGCATATAATTTGGTGATATGTTTTCGCCACATTGTTATGCCTCATCATGTAGTCTGTCCCAGCCAGTGCTTCGCACCCATTTGCCACATGCTGTATTGACTCATGAGTTTTCGATCAGAAACGACATTTATCCGTCATCAGGTTCTCCTTAAGAATATGCTTTCTGTAGCCTCTAGTAGCAATTACCTGACCCTGTATGGCTAATGTAAACCCTTCAGTCTCTCCAAACAGTTGCCCTATTTTTAAACATTTAACTGAGAGTTCCCTGTCAATCTCAGGCTGATGCAATTGATGGTAAAATCTACCATGCAGTTCCTTCTCCTTCCATATCGTCTCGTAGTGAACCTCATCATTAATATCGTGGAGAATAGGGTCTTTCAAATTAAGGGGTAATTTTCTTAATTCACACTTATGCTGCATGTATTTGTAAAATTGCAAATAAAGTTGTTGTTTTTTTGTTTTATATATATATATTATGTTTTGGTTCTTGATTTTCAGTCAGTTATTTCAACTTCTTTAGGCGACGTTTCGAGACTAGGTTAGTCCCATATTCATGCCCTGACAGTGAAAAAATGAGCTTTTAGTAAAAACATTAAATAGCACACTAAAATAAATATAAAATGACATGTGTAAGTTGTAATGGATAGGGTATACTTACAAGTTCCAAAGAATTGATCAATTTATCATCAATCAGTTACTTCGCAATATATCACAGATTACTTATTCGTTGATCATAGCTATTGCAATATAAACATTCTATGATATATTGCGAAGTAACTGATTGATGATAAATTGATCAATTCTTTGGAACTTGTAAGTACACCCTATCCATTACAACTTCCACGTGTCATTTTATATTTATTTTAGTTTGATATTTAATTTTTTTACTAAAAGATCATTTTTTCACTGTCAGGCCATGAATATGAGACTAACCTAGCCTCGAAACGTCGCCTAAAGAAGTTGAAATAACTGACTGAAAATTAAGAACCAAAACATAATATTTCCATAACAATCAATACAAGTAGAAACCAATATATATATATATATATATATATATATATATATATATATATATATATTTCAAAATTTTGGATAAAAAATCAGAATATCAACAGGAACATTCACACTACAATATTTCTGTAAACCATTACAATATTATAAACCAGAAAACTAACATGTAAAAAATTCTTAATAAGCCTAATGGAAGAGAGTAGAACAGCTCATTAAGTAATTATTAAGCCTGAAAGTTTGGCTTGGGGAGGAATTTCAGACCGCTAATATATCATCTCAAGAAGATGAAATTAGTTGAAATATTCCACCTGCCATCTTTGCTTGGAGAGCGTAGGAGTGCCACACCGCATAAAAGTTTTAATTTCAAAAAAAGAAATTCATAATACCTTAAAATAATAAAATTAACGAGATCAATTATTATCAAATTAAACTAAAACTAAATATATACCGCGAAATATATATAATCACAAAAAGTGGAATCAATAAACACCAACGCTATTTTACATACTACTACCAACTTGTTTGTTTGTTTGTTCATTTGATGCTACAGTGGTAGCTCTAAATAGGGATTTTTAACGAGTATCTGAAATCGTACAGGCTCGGGACCTCCCGTTTAACGTCCCTTCCGAAGGACGGTGTAACTAAGGATTTTTTACTCCCTTTAAAAAATCCTAGGGCCACCTGCTGGGCTACGAACCCGCGATCTTGGGCTTAGTAATTTGTTAGGCTAACCACTAGACAGGCCACCCCAACCCTAGGAACCAACTTGTTTGGCCTCTATAGTTCTTGTTTTAGGTGTTGTAGGAAGGAAGGCAATTGTAGGCGTTCGTATGGGTGAAGGTAGAATTGGAATAGAGGTGCTAAAGGTCTCTAAGCACCTTCAAATAAATAAATCTTATATATTTATTAAATAGCCCGATAATGTTTAGCTATTTGATAAATTTTTGCTTGGCATTTCATATAAACAATATTTAAAATAGTTATTTAGCACTTGTACAAAAAACAATTTTCCTGAGGAGTAAGGAATACTCTCGAACCTTCCGCCCGAGTATTATGGAAGAACCTCCATCTATCGTTACTATGGTTCGTGAATGACCATAAAGGTCAAGGGCGGATTTAGGGGAGGGGCACGGGGGCAGGTGCCCCCCCAGACAGTTGTTGTATACTGTGGAGAATCCATTACAGTACTTACTTATAGGCAAATCACAAGATCATAGTTGATTACATATATGAATAAAATAACAGAAAGAACATGAGTGAAACTATTGTTTTGATATTTTAATAAACCTTTGAAACCTTTCTATAAATACTACAAGTTTATTTTGAAGTTATTGTTGATTTTTTTGCCCGTCTGCCCGTTGTGCCCCCCCCCCCCAGAAAAAAATCCTGGATCCGCCCTTGTATAAATGGATTGAAAAGCAAATTAATTTTAAAAGCTAAAAATAAAAGCTTCGAATAGCTCGGAAAATTGACGTATCTTGGATAATTATAGGTGTATTCGAAAGATTATAATTTTTTTTTAACAAAAATAAAATCAACAATACGAGTAACCTTTTGTTCCTAAAGATATTTTATCGGCGTTGCCTGGCAACGAATCCAGGAACTACTTTCTCAGGCTTTATCCTTTTGTCGTGCTTGATCAGTTAAATTTTAAATATTTTGAAAATAAGGTAAATCATAAAGCCACTCTATCTGACTTCTTTAATCGTTTACAAGAGCGGATTTAGGGGGGGGGCACGGGGGCACGTTCCCCCCAGAAGGTTTTTTGTGTACTGTGGAGAATCCATTACAGTACATACTCATAGGCAAATCACATGATCATAGTTGTTAAAATATATTAATAAAATAACAGAAAGAACATGAGTGGAACTATTGTTTCGATATTTTAATAAACCTTTGAAACCTTTCTATAAATACTACAAGTTTATTTCAAAGTTATTGTTGATTTTTTTGCCCCCACCCCCAGAAAAAAATCCTGGATCCGCCCTTGATGAAGGTTAACGTATTATACGCACGGTTATGACTGTACTGTCTCTTAGCAACCGTCTCAGGAAGTGTCAGAAAGTTTAATCATTGCATCTACCGAATAAAATCGCGTGCAATCCATGAATTAGAGATTTTCTTGTATCTTTTCATTTCCTTCGCCACGTCATTAAATGATGTATTAACATAGCACGAAATTTACGGTAGCAGAATGCTATGTCGTATCGTTGAAAATAAGTTACATTAACTGAACAAAAATAAATTAGTTGCTATATAGAAAAAACTATTTAAGGAGTACATAGATTTTCCATGTTAAATGATAGTGGTCATCCCGGTTTTAAGGGGGGGGGGGATTTGACATTTGGAAAAAAATAGAGAAAATAGATCGTAAGCGTGTATTTTTGTTTGTTCGAATATGTACACATAAAACCACTAGCTTGCGTTAAGTGGCTGAATTCAAAAAATAATAATAAGGCTTTGAGAACCCTGGCGAATTAGTTCGCTAAATACCAATACAACCAATCTCGGCTTACAAACTTCCGTCCACGAAACACCTTCCAAACCAAAAACCAAAGAATTTAATAAAGCAAAGGTTAATTTGATTTTTGAATTCTACATTATTATGACGAAGTTTCTATTTCTTCGCACTGTCATAATTATAGTTAAGGCGAAACAGGACTTCCCTGAGATCAAAAGCCTAAGAAAACCTTCACAGCCGTGGGTGGTACTATAAGGCGATAACGGAATTATCGGGGTGGCATTTTCGGCACTTTACATAATTTACATACCAAAGTTGTCCCCTATTTCCTGATGTTATAAAAGCAGATTAAGGAACTTTTGCATATTTATTCGGGTAGGAAAACGAACTATCAATACATTTAAGTAACTAGTACCAACCGAAGCTAAAAAAAATATTAACTTTATTTTAAGGTGGCGCCATTATCGCACTCACAACAATGAAAAATATACTAAAACTTATTTTAGTAAACGTCATTCTTAACGTTACGATAAAGAACGAGAAACAAAAGAATATTCCGCTAAAATGAATCTGAAGTTAATATATGTTCTATGATAAACTTATCGAATTCAAAATCAATAGTAATTCGATCGATATAAATAATAAGTTTAGATATGAAATATCTTTATAGTAAATATGTAAGTGATGAAATTGTTAAAAAATATGAATATTCTCAAAATAACGAATCATTTTTTAATTTAAAATGGAGTTGAATCAACGTGAAATTGAAATGACCACTGTTAAATTGCCATGGCTAGTTAAGACCATTAGCACCTGTTGGCAATCACGCAACAAGAAATTGGGTTGCCGAACAAAGTAATTGAAGTTTCTAAAAATAACGCAAAATTCTAATTTTCGCAAATTGAATAGAACTCTTAATGTTAATAGTTGCCAAACTGCTACGATTACATATATCATTCTATTATATTAATTTAACATTAACAGGAAATGGTAAAACTTTAGTTTTGTTATTCCAACATGGCTTATGGTAGGCTGTTTCAGGCAAGATCTTTACATTAAATTTTATAAATTTTGTAATTTTTAATTCATTGATTTTTAGTACCCCCATTCCCATTAATTTTTATGAGTGATTAACAAACTCTCTTGGTAGGTATTTAGCAAGAAAACAAGATATTAAAGGTCAAACTGATCTCACATTGAAATGGCTTTCGGTAAGCAAAATAACTGACTTTTATTTATCATTTATGACGGACTTTTATTTATTCATTTATGGAATAAAGCTTCTTATTACCCAACCATAATTAACTTATGTCTCTTCTTTGACCAAATTCATCTGGTGCAGATTTGGTCTGAAAAGCTCAGAAAAGAGGTGGTGTATTGTTCAGTTTTTATAATAGCAAAGGTGGTCGGAGAAAGGTCCAGTTCAGGATGGTGTTGTCCAATCCTTGAGTAATCTAAACTTAAATAGATTTAGGCATTCAATATACAGACTGTTTCAAAAACTTTCAACCTCTCTATTTGGTAACAATTTTATTGTCATAAAATATATTTTTACAAATCATTATTAAAACATTCTATCTTATTTGTTTATCAACAGAGAGATACATTTGGTGGGCAGTTGTGTCATCGATGGTTCCCCACACGACCACTGAGCTTCGTGGGCTACGTGATGAACTTTATGAAGCTCTTTTCAAAAGACCCCGACACACAAGGTGGATAATAATCATAACTAACTTCTTTTTTTCCAATTTGTATATAAATGAATGAAGCATTTTAATGAAAATTTTCCACTTTCTTGTTTATTTTTCAGGCCTTTCAAATGTGCGAAGTATGTTAAATCATTTCTTAATATGGCAATCAGCTATAAATTTGCCACTATTAATGACCTTAAAGAGACTTCAGAAAAGGTAAGATGATTCTAGTTCTTTGTAAATACTGTTTGATTTATGAAACTTAGGTATTAGTCTTATTAATTTTCTTTTAATTTTTAATATTGTGGTATTTAATTTTTTTTTTTTTTGGGGGCATTGGCCTACTAAGAACCACGTCATTTCAACAGTCCTTTTATATAATTAAATACTTACTTTATTATTATTTTTGAAAAAAATATTTTTTAAATCTTTGTTAAACTATATTATTATTATAATATTATTCCAATATTTTTCAAAACTGTATTTAAGTTAAAGTTATTAGGACAAATATTTTAACCATAAAACCATAGGTTTAGAAAGAATATTAAAATAATCAAGATAATTTAAATTAATCAAGAAGGTTTCTAATTATTTTTTTTAAATATTTTAATAAAAAATGAAAACTCTGACTACAGATAATTACTTTTAAATATTATAACCCTTTTCCTCCTAAAATACGGAATGTTCCTGCATACCTACTGAGATACATTGGTTGATTGTTAGTAAAGCTGGGAACCATGGATACTGAAACTTGATGATGTATTCAGGTGTCTTTTACATCCAAACAAAAATCAAGACAATGCAAATTAATTTACTTTCTTTATGATTTTACTCACAACTGCCAGGACTTTAATTTATTTTAGACTATTCCACACTGTATAAGAATAATGTGTAAAGCAGTGGAAGGCACTCTACTACTAAACAAAATTTCAATATTCATGAATATCAATTTCACTAATGACACAACAATGTATTATGATAGATATGCATGTACACTAGTTATCTTAAGAAGAATGTCATTTTAAGATATAAAATTTATATCCTTATGCAGGTTTTTCTTTATTTCAATCTTTTTGGGTTTTTTTTACTATTGACAATTTATTTCTTACTACCATTTGATCACAAGCTTAAACATGTTATAAAAAGAAATAACAACTAATACTTCAAATATAATTAAATTTTCAGCTCACATTATTTCAAAATATTCACTGAAATTCACCAAATAATTTAAGTGATCGAATTTTAAAATGAGAAGAGTGATTAGATTAAAAAATTGTTGCGTATGCATAAGTGTATAACTAAACATTTTACCCTCCTTGTGGCCACACCTTAGTTGGGTACCATTATGCTTCAATCTAATTTTTTTATTCAGGTCAACTGGATGTTGAAGGATATCACAAGTTCATTCAAGGAACTGGTCGCTTCATTACCTTGGATGGACCTAGAGACGAAAGAAGCAACTTGGAAGAAAGCTTCAGCCATAAAAAGCTACATCGGATATCCAAAATGGTTATTAGAAGATGGAGAACTAGAAAAGTTTTATAAACATGTAATATACTTTTGTGATATTAATGAATATTAATAGAGAAGTAAAAAGTCTAAAGAATTGATTAATATATTAATTCCTATCAGGTTCAGATAAATGATGGCCAGTTTCTGGAATCAATGGTGTCTATCAAGGCAGCGGAAGTGAGAACTATTTTAGAATCTGTTGGAGAACCTCCTAGTAACCAATCACTGGGGTAAGAGTGTGTTAGGCCAACCTTAATTAATTAAAATTATATAAATAATATAATAATTTTTTTTTTATTAACAAAGTATGGGCCTGAAAACTTTAAAAATGTTACAGATGGCTAAGTGACCCTTTAGATGTGAATGCTTACTATGGACGAGGAGGCAACGCTATTGGTAATAAAGTTTATTAAAAGGAATATAACATAAGCATTTAATAATTCCATTAGTGAATGAGTTCATAATATTCTAAATAATTTTTTATAAACAAAAAACAAATATGTAAAAATTATATATATTGAAACTTATTTTTAACCTGACCATCAATAAAAAAATAAAAGTTTTCCCTACTATGTACAGCTCTTTTGGAAAATATTTTTTTATTATTTTGTTTACATGCTGACCAAATAATGTAGAAAAAGAATTTCCGCATATTTTGTTTTTACCAATAATAGTTTTACCAATTTTTAAAATAATTTATTAGAATATAAATGAATACCAAAGCGCTACCAAAGATAGCAGCCGAACTGTTATTGGGAGATTATATTTAAACAAGCAAAGGGAGTCTTATAGGAAGAGATTATTCAAAGGTTAAGAAAAAAGAGGGAGGGTTAAAGTAGTTCTTTCAAGATTCTTAAGTTCTTGTCTGAACTGGTATGAAATTAAGAAAACCCCTAGTGCCGGAAATAGTCCAGCTGTTTGAAAACCATTTCCCAGTTTTAGTTTATTATTCAGTAAATAAAGGATGTTTTCAAACAAATTTGAGGATTTTATGATGATGGAATACTAGATACAACAGTGATTTTTAAAACTTATATTTAAAAAATACTTTTAACTTTTTTGGTGAAAGAAGATTGATGAATAAAATAATTTTTAAATTACCTCTCCATGGCACACAAAACTTCCTTCAAAATTTTTAATGGTTTCTGGATTTTTTTTTAAGAAAAACATTATGAAAATATTGAAAGCATTACAAAGACATGATTTTGGAGGCTTCCGATAGAAAAAAAAAAAAAAATTATTTTTAACAAAAGACTACTAACGGTAGGGGGAAAAACTGCAGTTATTATTAAGAATACAGTAGGAATCATAAATCTGAAATGTTGGGTGCCATGATCTCAGTGGTGGCATAGTAATCCCCATGAATAATATCTCTATCTATTATGAATAATAGCTATTAATTGCTGATGCTTTATTTATATTTATATTACCCAACAGTTTTAATAATTCATGTGTTTTTAAAGATACCAATATTGCTATTGCTATTGAAAAAATTCTATTTATTAATTACAAAATTAAACAAATTTTTCATGCAGCTATACCCGCTGGAATACTTCAGACTCCATTTTACTTTTTGGGATTAGAGTAAGTAGAGAATGTACTATTAGACAATTATCATCAATGTCCCCAATAAACTTTTATTATTTTATAAATTTTCCATCTAATTGTATATGAATGGATATTTTTTTTTTTTAATAGAGCCATGTTTTAACATAATAATCAAATTTATTTAAATTTTTTATTTATTTAAAAAAAAGGTTATATTAATTCAATCTGTAATAAATGTATATTTGATTAGGGCACTGAACTATGGAGCGATTGGTTCTATTTTAGGTCATGAATTGACTCATGCATTCGACATTGAAGGTAACATTTTGGTTTAGAAGTGTAATTTTAAAATTAGAGTGAAATTTAACCGCTTAATTTATTAAATTTCTTTTTCTTTGTTCTGATAGGAAAGGAGTATGATGGTGAAGGAAGAAAGATATCTTGGTGGAGCGATGAAATGACCAAAGAATACAATGACAGAGCTCAATGTTTTGTTAAACAATATGAAAAATTTGCTGTTAATAAGATAAATAAAGTAAGCTTGAAAGAAAAATCTGATAGTTAATATCACCAACGTTTACTTCTCAATATATCAACAACCCCGGTGAATAAGTGGTTAAGTCGAATTTTCTCCAAAATGAGTTTCTTATACTTAAGGATGCTAAATCGTGTCATTCTCGTAGTGAATAAGGGAGTAAGTCAGGCATTGGCTTAAAATGGAAATATTGCTTACATTCCATTCAAGCCAAAAACTACAAGTATGACACGATTCCACTTCCCTCAATACAGTTAACTCTCTCTGGGCAAAACTCGACTTAGCCACTTATTCATCAGATCTGCAGATACATTCTCAGGTTTAGGTACTCATGTTTAAAGATATATAAATATTATTTACTCATTAATCATATTGTTTCTACTCATTCAGGTATTTTATTTCTAATTTATGTTTTGTAAATACATGATCCGTATAAAAATCTGGGCAAAAATGAATAGAGATACCACTAATTTTATTATATTTACTTTGCTTAGCATTTTAATATTATTTTTATTATAAAAACCCTTAATATTTATTAGAAATTATACTACATTAAATATTAATGTAGTTATTAAATATATAATAATATAAATGCTAGGTAAAGTATATACTACAAAATTAGCAATATCCCTATTTATTTTTGTGCAGTATATATATGTTAATATTAATTCAATACAACCCAATGGTACAAGCACATAATTATCATAATTGATAAAAAATATTTCAAAGCTTAATGGTAAAATATATTAGATATGTAACACTGCAACATATTTTAAGCACTTGATAGCTACTCACAAAGTGTTGTTCATTTTTATCAAAAACTTGCCTTCTCCGATCTGAGCTAAATAGTCCAAATTTAATTATTGAAAAGTAAAAATAAAACAGTTTTCTTATAATTTTTGGAAAAAGTTATAATAAAAATCTAATCTGTCCTTTTGGGTTGCCATCTTTATTAAATATTTTCAGTTTTAAGGAATTCTCAAGAACTAAATGAATTTTGACTCGATAAATAAACATCTTTCCAGTTATTTCGAAATAAAAAAAATCAGTTTAAATACTAAAGAAATGTATTCAAGTCTACAAGGAAATGTTTATTTCTAATCTGTGAGTACAACACATATTTTACAAAATAGAATAGAAAAATAATTTCAATACTGGGACCGGGTCCCTTAAAAGCAACAAATGTGTATAATAATAATATTTTATGGAAAGATATTTTATTTTGTATGAGAAATTATCTGTTGAAATTCTAGAAGTTAAACATTATCTAATTTAAGTATCAGGACCACAAAAAAGTGAGGACCATAGCATTTTTTACTTTGGCTATATGACTATATGACCATAATGTATTTAAATTTAACGCTAAATTTATCAATAATAAAATACTTTTAATTTCATTTATTTCATATTAACTAAATTACGAAGATATTATTCTGCATATTTTAAGGGTTTTATTATTATTAATTTTATTCTTCTAGCTCAGTGGTTCCCAACCATTTTTGTAACACTCCCCCCCTGTTTGAATGAATGCCTCCCACGCCCCCCTTGCAAATTGGTATGGCTTATATGAAGAAAAAAACAATAAGTATCAGATTAAAAACAAACATTTAGTTTTGCTATCACAAGATACAACATTATAACTTACAATTTAAGATAAATAAGTATTGGTAAGAGAAAAATAACCAAATCTAAGTGAGAATTTTTTTTATTTTCAACTGGGCCCCCAGATTGGGAACCATTGATCTAACTAAACCTTGAATGCAAATTTAAAAAATAAATTCCAGATTATTTTATTTTCAATGACAACAATAAAAGTTATACTTATAGTGCCTTAATCAATTTTTTATGAAATTGACTGCACAGGTGAATGGGACACTTACATTGGCTGAGAACATAGCAGATAATGGTGGAGTAAGAGAAGCCCTCCATGCTTATAGGTATTACGTGAAGCGAAATGGTGAAGAGTCCTATCTCCCAGGCTTAGAACATTACACACATGAACAACTTTTCTTTCTTGCGTTTGCAAATGTAAATCCATGCAAATTTTTTTTTTGTCATTCCATTCAATGTGACAACAGTGTAAAATATTATGACTGGATTTTTTTTAGGTGTGGTGTGAAAAAACTACCGAGTCTGACGAAATAATGTCATTAGGGGATGTACACAGTCCTAACAAGTTCAGAGTACTAGGAACTTTAGGTAATTCTCCAGAATTTGCTGATGCATGGAACTGTCCCAGGAAAATGAAAATGAATCCAGAAAACAAATGTATTCTATGGTGAAATGGTGAAATATTAAATTATGTTGTCAGTGCCTGTGATATCCATGTTAAGCTTGTTTGAGTCTTGAGAAACACATAATCCAAAGTTAATTGTGTAAAACTTTATCATTAAATATATAAAGGGTGTCCCATTTCAAGTGGATCAAACGTTTTTAACTTTAAAACAAAACAAAATTCAGAAAAAGTTTCATGTAAAAGTTGTAGTTATTCAGGCCTAGTTTGAAGAAATAAACATTTTTTTGGTTTTTCACTTTAAATGGTCAATATCGACCTTCAAACAATGTAGTTTCCTCTTGACCCCCATTTATTTTTATTTTTCTGAAATGTATAATACAAAACATTAACATTTATAGAATATTAACAGTGGCTGGAAAATGTAGAAAATTGACAATTTTTTCTATAATAACGTCGAAACAGAAGGTTTTTAAATGTCCAGACATTTTCTGAAAGATTCAAAATACCTTGATTAGTAAGTTATTAGGACTAAAAACTCTTAAATAACATAACTTAATGCTACATTACGTTTCCAGGTAAAGGAGGTATACTAAAGTAGTGAACTTTGAATGCTTTTTCTACTTAAACTATGAACCATAGAAAAAAATGTTACATACATCTTTTCCATGTTTTGGATTGTAAATTTCAGAAAAATATAAATAAATGGGGGTCAATAGGAAACTGCATTGTTTGAAGGTCGATATTGAACATTTAAAGTGTAAAAACCAAAAATGTTTTTTTATTTCTTCAAACTAGGCCTGAATAACTACAACTTTTACCTGAATCGTTTTTCTGAATTTTGTTTTGTTTAAAAGTTAAAAACGTTTGATCCACTTGAAATGGGGCACCCTGTATATATGTATATGTATGTATACATATGTGTAATTATCATTTTTATGGGTCCAAGGAATTGTAAAAAAAAAAATCCTAATATTTATTGGTAACTGTTGACCTTATCTGTGCCTTTACACCTTAGATTTTAAAATATTTGACATTATTTTTATAATTTACCACATTTATAAATTTTTCCATACTATAATTGTAATGTTGATAAAATCTTTGTGTATTTACATATAATATATAATCTATATGTTATATAATTGACTGTGAATATAGTTATTAAATAAAAACTACAGAATTACGCATTATTATTTGTTTTTTCCTTCTCATTGGCAAGGTTTATTAAAATGATCTAAGATTCATCACATTCACAGTAAATCATAATAATGTCTACTCATCCCTCTTTCCTCAATCACCGGGTCTTCCTCAAGGCAGTATCCTCGTCCCAATCCTCTACACAGTTTATACAGCTGACATCCCAACTCATCTTAATACCATCAAAACCACATATGTGGATGACACTTGTCTATTATCAGTCAACACTGATCCAGTTATAGCATCCCATACTCTTTAATCCCAAATCACTGACCTTAAAAAATGGTGTCAAAACTGGAGGATTAAAATAAATTCCCACAAATCTCATCAAATCACCTTGACCCTCCATCGTGAACCAACGACTTCCTGTCCTCCTGTATCGTTACTAACATCCCACTGATTCCTGTAGAACAGGTCTGGTACTTAGGACTACACCTTGACAAACACTTAACTTGGAATCCCCATACTAGACTGAAACGACAAGAAACAGCTCGCCGTTTCAGGGTACTTCAACATTTATTAGACAAACGCTCTAAGCTCCCAATTAATTACAAAACATAAATAAAAATAATAATTGGTGTAACAATTTCTGCACTAGCACTCTCTAGCTCCATTAATCCTTATTAACTGCTTTGTCTACTGTTATAAAATTTATACAAGTTTAAAATATTACTGCTTTAATCAGTAAGTTAATGGGAACATACAGACAGACACACAGAGTGCATTTTGAGTTGTTAGGAAAGTCTCACTGTGTTTGACAAAAAGAAACAAGGGCTGTAAAGGTATTTTTATGAGATTTCAATGAGTTTGAACCTACCATTATCATTAAACCTACAAAGTCAAACCAAAGATTTCAAATTTCTGAGGACTCTAGAGTTCAGAGAGCATGACAATAAAACCTTTAAGTCTTGCTCATGAAAAAAAAAAGTACCACGACGTCTTGGATTCACTGTGTGGTAAAGATTGTGTACTGTTTTTAGGACAAAAGTTGTGCATGTAGGTGATTTGTCCAAGGTCACACTCAACCCTCAGGTTTTCTCCCCATCAAGTATTTACCACAACCAAATTTGGCAAGACAACTCAGCTTTCCTACTCCCCAATACTTGCTTACACAACCCATTTATCAATATTATAGTTGCCCAGAAAAATCATTCTGTTTTCTTAGAAATTCACATCTTTCAGTTTCTTTGTTCTCTAACATTTCAATAATTCATATAACAGGTCTCAAATAGTTGATAAGAAATAACAAGAGTGAAATGAAATCTATGAAGATAATAAAACAGAGTAAAATTAAATTTAATAATTGTTTTTAGATCCTTTTTAGTTAATATCCGTTTAGTTGCTCTTTGGCTCTACATATCTCTGGTATGCTCTATTTTATTATTGTTTTTTCTTCTTCTTCATTCCTTCCATCTCTATCATTTTTTCTTAACATAAGATTATAACAATTAATGTTTATTAATCTATATTTATATGAAAGAGCATGTCCTGACTGACAGACCATCGCAGAGCCAAAACGACATAAGCTACGAACTTGAAATTTGGACAGTACGTACATTTTATAAGGCCAACGTGCACTAAGAAAGGATTTTTGAAAATTCATCCCCCAAGAGGGTGAAAAGGGTGAAAAATGTTTCTTTGAAAATCCCGCTATTTTTAAATCAAGATAACCATGAAATGTTTGATTTGTTTCTACATTTAAAATAAAGAATTACATGTTTTTTCATTTTTTGAAAATCAACCCCTAAAAGTGTAAAACATGGGAAATCCATAATCTGTTAAGTTAGAGGTGTGAAAATAAGTAAGGAGGCTTTATTCTTAAACATAATAATAATTGAATTCATAATTTTGCAAAATCAACCCCAGAAGCGTTAAAAAAGGGATAAAAGTCTGTATTGGACTTATGTCATTTTTAAAGTGAGTACAATGCAATTTTAGATTTAGCTTCTACGTTGAAAATAAATAATTACATGTTTTTTTATTTTTTGAAAATCAGCCGCTCAAAGTGTAGAAATGACAAAAAAGCCTCACCATGTTCTGTATTTAAACAAATAATTACAATCTTTAGAAGTCTGTTGTCCTAAGCCATGTACAGTCGATTTCATACAATTTCAGGCATTACCCTCTTATTTCAGTTATTTCTGTAATATTTATTGTGTTTACAAGATGTGGTGATCAATACAGAGTATTGTATAGTCGACCAAGCTAGTTTTTTACTACTTTTGAACCTTAACATCAAACAAATATAGGTGAAAAGTGATAAAGGACTAACTTTGTCGACGATACTGTCTGCCTTATACTGTTGTCAAATCTACCGAGGGTATTGCATTTACACATGATAAAAACCCCGAAGATGATTATTAACCCTGAAATGATCTCTAAACACTCCTTTCTGGATATTGGACTTATAAGTCTGTTGAGGTCTAAAAGTTCAGCCTGTGTAAAATATCTTGAAAAAGAGCCTGGAGTTATTTATTCAAATTTCTTAAATTTGTTCTTGGCTTTTTACCTATATTCTCTTACTTAAATATACTATTTGGAAAGTTATTAATCTCTCGGTGTATGGTGTGGTTATGTAATAAGTTGCAATTATTGTCTCCTAAAGATGGTATCATATCATTTGACCTACAGTTTTTTAATGGCAAAACTTTTGGCAAAATTATGATTCGCCATTTTAACATTTTATACAGGATCGACAAATAATTTATATATCAAAACAAGGTTTTGCTTGCGACTTCGTTCTAATTTTTTTGGATATTACATATTGGACTTCAAAGGAAAACACATTGAAAGTTCTGTAAACATGCCATTTAATATTTAATTGGACATTTTATTAAAATCGATCAACATAGAGATTCCATGACGGGCTTTGGACATTGTTGAAAGAATTGGTAGGCTGGCTGAATTCACAAATGCGTTAAGTCATTTTGAATCATATGGAGTACAACTTTAACTTAAGTTGGAGTAGGTAGTTAGTTAATTCACTCTCTGTTTAAACTCAGCTTAAGTTTTCATCCAAAATTAACGCAGAGGAAGTCGCGGACAAAAGCTAGTTTAGTATATAAATCTATCATAGCTTCATATTAATTTTAATAGTAACCAATTTCAACCTCACTTTGTTTTTCACCAATAACATTAAGTTCATTATATTTTGCAATAAAATCATTTCTTATGTAATTATCTTTATAGATTTTTTTTCACTCCTGTTATTTTCCATAAATTATTTTATAATTTAACTTTTTGTTCATAGTAATTCGTTCCTATCATAAAAGATTCCATTTCCAACTATTAAAAATTGCCTTAGCCTAAAAAAATAGGCCAAAAGAATGGTACAAATAAAATTAGTTATACATATTTTGAGTCAAATTTATTGACTGCAACTCCCAACCAATTAAAAAAATTATATTTAAATCAGTAATAATTAAAATTATGTAAAGGCCCAGCCTCAAGTGAAAGAAATCCAAGGTGGGTTTGACGGTCTCTAAAGCCAATATAGTGAGTGAAGTCTAAATTTGTGATCTAGTTAAAACAGTTACTCCAAATTATGGTAAGGCCCCAAATTCAAATGAAAAAGACCCATGTTTTTTTTAATCTTTTGAGTGAACTTAGAGAAGAGAAAGAAACAACGCTAATTTTAAACATCTAATTGAAACAGTAGTGACTTTAGTAATTCACATTGAATTCAAAGCATTTCATCTTGATACTTATAGAACTATATTTTATTTATTACAAAAGTTAATCACAATATTCTTTTTGCTATTTGTTAGTAAAAGTTTATAACTTTATATTCCTACAAGGAATAACAATACATACACCGAGATCAAATTTGCAGGATCCATAATCACGCAGCTGGTAATGTAAAATAAAAGAATAATAATTTAATAAAAAGGTTATAAAATCCAATTAAAATTCTATATTAGTGCTGAACTGGATTCAATAGATAAATGCTTCTTTTTTTTCTTTAAGCTATTAACAACATATGGGTTAACAAAACAGGGTACACCATAAAAGTATGTGATATAACTTGGAATAGACTGACTAGATTTCTTTATTACACTTATAAATACTTGATGTTTTGTTTTGTTTTACTGGTTAGTTATTTATGTGGGTAGTTATTTATGTCAACCTTCATTGAATCCTGGGAATTTTACACCACCTTGCCCCTCCCTAATGGTGAGTTTGCTTTCAGATAATATTAGAATGAAAACAAATTAAGAAATCATAAATGATTAGTCAGCTTAATCACAGTTTGGTTTTGTCGACCCTTGACTTGGAATGTGTTTTGTACACTCCTTGTGAAAACAATGATTTTTCATGTTTTGTGTGAAATTGTGCCATAATCTTTATCTTTTAGCTCTTAAAATTTTATTTGAAGTTCTGATTCAGCATGAAAAAACTTGATTAATCATTTTTGTTTTTTTTAAAGAAGTATTAAAAAAAATGTCCACCCTCATAACTTTATTTTATAAGCTAGTGGTAGAATAATTCAACCCTAAATCCTTATTAAAACAAAATAATGAACAGGTGCTGAGAGAAGACCACTAATAAATCACAGGGGTTTTTAACAACTGAGTTCAAAAGTAATGTGCTAAGCAATTCAAATGGAATATATCAAAGCCAAATATGTTTGCACAGCTCATGATGTATGCCAGTCTACTTTAGAACATAGAACATGTTTTCTAAAGAATTGTCAAGCAATTAAAGTTATGAGAAAAAATCCTTTTTTAGAATGCCTAAAAAAGTTTAGATACGAGAAAACAAAAGCTCAAAGCGTTTTTTAAAAGTTGAAATGAAACAAATCTCAATTGTTTTTTCAAATAGTTAATTTTATATTTTAAGAAAACAAAAGGATAGAACTTTTAATAAAATAAACTGTAGCTAATGTAAAGCTATGGACTGGAATTATGCCTCTCTGGTGTCAGTCTAAATCCCCTAGTTCAATCATTATTTAACCTATCAAACCATATTAAAAAATAAATGAATTAATTAAGAATGATTTTTATTAAAGTTGCATTAATGTAACCTGGGATAACGAAGTGGAGGCATCCATGATGGGTCATGGTCTACAGGAAGAATGGACCTTATTATAGGAGATTATGGAAGGAAGCCATCCAATCACTAAGTTAAGGAACCTCACTATTAGTGGAAACTCACGTTTAAAAAAAAATTAATAATTAAAAATAAAAATTAAATGTTTTTAATTTTAAGTTTTTTTTTTCTTTTATTGCTGAATCTCATTGCAATTGCAGAATTTCTAGTTGTTAGCTTTATTTTCAATCATGCAGTATTGTCAATATGTTTTATATCTAAATTTTGTGGATGTGAAAAGCTTTATAATATACCAAACTATACTATAAATACAACACAATACTGTACTGCATAAATAATGCAACACAATTTTTGTAGTTAAAAATAGTTGGGGCAATATTTAATTTGTAATAATATTAAACATTAAAAATAAAGAAAATAAGTATATTTAATTTAAATCATTTCATTGTTATAAGTTTTAATGGGAGTAATTTAAAAAAATATGAATAAAAACCTATTGAACCTTTACATGAAACATTAAAGTTATTTTGTAATAATATATTTTTAGAATGTTAAAACAAGGATTCGGATGATGCAATGCGAGGTTTTTATCATTTTATCTCAGATGTTGTTTTCTTAAAAAATATTATTTCAATTTTCAAATTTCAAAAAATCAATATTTTACTAAAAGCCTAGATTAGCTTAAATTTTAAGACATTCAAAAGTTATTTTGCTAAAAAAATGTTTTTTAAAGTTATTCAAAGTAACCATTTAATTTATTTTAAATTAAAAAAAATTATTACGATTTTTAATAATGTAAATTGTCATAGAAACTCAAGTGATAATAAAGTAATGATCATAATAATATAAGTTTTGAAAAATTCATATTAAAAATAATCTAACTCATGATGCTGATGTGATTACTTAAATACATATCATTTAGGTATTATAATAATAATAAAAATATGTATTTAAGATTATACAAATGTCATTTGACATATATTGTTGTCATTTAGATATGTATCAAATAATTTGTAAAAAAAAGGAAATGATATTCAAGAAAATTTTTTTTTAATTTCATAAATATAATTTATTATAAAAATATTATAATAAATTATAAACAAAATATTTTCTATTTAATTATTAATTGTGTTATTCATATTAAAATAGCTTTCACCGGATTGATTCCAGAGCTCCTTACTAGTTCTTTATGTCGCAGCTTGGAGCGCTGTAACTCGTTACAAGTCAACACGCTAAAATTATTATTTTCTGATTTTTACATAAAAATGAGTTTTATTGACCAACTATTTAGTTCAAATAATAAAATATGATTTATATTTTGTAATTAAAAAGCTATTAAAGTATAAATATTCACTTAACACTATATTAATGATGAATATAAAACACGGAATCTCGGAATGATTAACTACTAAAGCTTCGCACTATATATAAACCCCCATCCATCTGAATACCTTCGTGTAGTAAAAAAGGAGAGAAGTTTAGCACTCCCCTTGACAAGGATGGAATACATTTAACCAGGCATAGATCGTAGTAATACGGTCGTAACCTACCGTTTTTTTTTTAATCAAAGCTCATGATCCGTTCTTTTTTTCTTTTTTTTTCTTTCCACGAAAAGGCCTTGATCACAGCTAATGCTTCCTCTTCATCCGCTTCCTCTTTTCCCATATGTCCCTCATGAGCTCTGAGTGCCTAAGTTTTCTCTCCTCAGACCCATTACCAAATTATCATGTCACAGTGTTTGTAACAAAATAGGATGTAAACTATTTTTCATACCCCTAAGTGAAATGTGTCACCCATTATTATCGATTATGCGTCGATCGTAGCGGTGACGCTTGATGATGCTGCATATGTTGTGTGGCTGTGTTTATATGTTGTAAGGGCATGTCTGAGTAGTGTAAATCCAAGTTGGCAACCGAAAAAACGGACGGGAATACTTTCAGTGGAATTTCAACTTATTGTTTCGGAATGTGAAAATTTCGGAGTTATTATAGTTTGTGGCCTGTATCTCCTAATCGGTGCGTTTTAGGGAAAACACAAAAATGACCATTTCTAATGTAGATTAAATTTGCTATATTTGAGCCCAAATGTAGCTCTGTAGGTCTAACAGATTCTGTGTTAAGTTCCAATCAATAATATTGTCCTGTCACAGTGTTTGCAACAAAACTCCTCCAGAACAACTTGACCGATTCTTATGAAATTTTGTGTGTATATTCAGTAGGTCTGAGAATAGGAAGTAAACTATTTTTCATACCCCTAAGTGACTCTTATACTTATCATTTTACTTTCTCAGTGCAACTCTCACGTTAAGTATATCCTCATAGTAAATGTATCATCTTGCAGTGCTGTAATTATTCATTTCCATTTTGCTTAAGATATTTCTCACGTTCAGTTAAATAAGTGATCTCATATGAATCAATAGTTTTCACCACGCAACAAGAGCTCCCGCCAACAACAATGATTTTCGCACTGAAAGTTACTTTGTTTAACTGAAAATATAGGCTATATTTTATTTCGATTAATGACCACGATATTTTTATTTCAAAATTATATTTTTTTCTAACCTGCTGCATTTTTGATTTGTAGTAAGGGCATGTCTGAGTAGTGTAAATCCAAATTTGACTGGAATCTTTAAAGGAGAAATCGTCCTGTAGCCACCTATTCCAATGATACCATCAGAACCCATAATACCCTTCAAAAGACTTGAATATGCTTGGCTTTTGCTATGACCATCAACAAGTCTGAAGGCCAGACAATGTCTATTTGCGGTTTGGACCTAGATCATCCATGTTTCTCCCATGGACACTTATATGTTGCATGCTCATGTGTTAGTATACCATCAAATCTATTTGCATTAGCAAAGGACAGGTTAAAAAAAAAATTCTGCATCGATTAGCGCTCAATTAAATTGAAATAAATTGTTATCATTTTAAAAAATATTATTAGCCAAAATTAAAAATCAACCATGATATACCTCATTCATTAAACTAATGTTTATATTTTATCAGTTAAGAATTTTTTATATTATTTATTTATTATATACTATACTTAGATATAAGATGAATGAGAGTAAAATCAAAAATCTATTAAATTCATTTTTTCCATTCATTCTTTGTTTCTTTAAAATTCAAATTTTAATGTATTACTTTATAAAACTATTACAACAGCCACTATTACAACGCTTGGCCGGGTCAGCTAGTATAAAGTAAAGAGACCAGCTGCACATCACCTCATATGCACCCGCACTGATTTCCTAGAACCCTCGAATCAGTACTCCTTATCCTATATAAGCCCTCCTTGCTTCTCACATATATCATAGTTCTGTGGATTGTCATGATAGTTATTAGTCCGTCATATATCTGTGTAGTCTCATTCTAAATGTTTATAATTATTTCATAAAGTGTTAAACCTGTATTTTTTCTTAATAAATAAATTATTTTTTCTCGCGACTGATATCAATTACCATAATTTAATATAAAAAGAAGTTAGTAAATATGCAACGGAGGTCATTGTTTATTCCTTCTAAAATGACAAGAATTTGATGGCCAGCTGCTCCCTTGTGGTGTGATCTGTTAGTTTTAATTCCATAAGATACAACATATACGCCATTAACAAGCACTAATCATATTTATGATTTTTAAATGAGTAGAGGTTTACCGAACTTCACCCTGTAACTAAATATTAATTAAATAAAAGTAAATTTATTTATAATTTTAATACTCCTAATATTAAATTAAATTTATATTCTCCTCACAAACAAATGAAATTTGTAAGAACTACAAGGGATTTAAATAATAGCCTTATTTTTCAAAATGTATTTATTTGACTAAATCTTTTTTATAAATATTTTGATACACATGTGAATTTTTATAATCTAAAATAATAATAAAATACATTTATACTAAATAGGAACAATAATTTTCTTGTTTCTTAATTACTTGATTTTGTAAATTCATATACATAAACATAATTAGAGAACTCATATTTAGTAGTTCATCAATTTTGTGGAATATAAGAAATACATGACTAGAAACACTTCATATAATTAAATATTTTTCATTAATTATAGTTATTTTAGATACAGGAATAAATGTGTTCATGTGAAAGATATTACTGGATTGTTACCATACCAGTTTGTATCTTATCAGCTGACGTACAAAGACCTAGACTAAACTAATTCAATGAACAGGACATAAGCCTTGAAAAAAGTGGCAGAGTACACATTGGCTGCTCTCCAATAATTTTAAGTTTACAGAAAACATTAATGGTTTTCAAAAATATTCAGCTGTATATTATTTATAGCCAGTTTATTGGCTAAAACTCAATTAATCTATTTATATAAAATAGCCTCTTCGTGCATTAGTTTACAAAATACATTTTCACCTTAAATTTTAAATTCAACTATCACAGTGTTTTTTTAGAAAAAATAGGATTCAAACCTTTTGGAATTTTTATATCATCTAAAGTATTAAATTTTTCACTAAAATGCCAATAAAAAGCAAATAATCAATATTAATAGTACTGATTGACGAAGGATAATCTGAAACAGTAGATATGGATAATAAATTATTTTTAATTTAATATTCAACTGTTAAATTTATACACAAAAAGGATTAATCACCTCCTGGATGCTGATAAACTATCGGCACACTGGCTGAAGATAGATGATACAAACCTCCTACAAACCCATCACATCTCAACCAAACTGGGGATATGTGTTCACCGTCTGATTCTAAAAATGGTACCAATACTGAACTGTTAAGATTTGCTTTTCCATTTTTTATATTATTAATCATTGACCGGTCTACCTGAAATTTATAAATATGTTTTCATACAATAAACACTTGCATATTCTAATAATTCATCATAAGCTTTTAATTCATCAAACAAATGTGGAAATCGATCAATAACCATTCATGTCTCACAATTTTTTCATTTATTTCAAGAAGAAATAAATTTTTCCTTTTAATAATACATATTTGAACATACAATAATATACATATAAGAAATGTCTATTGTATAATTAATACCAAGGATAGAAAGCCAAAATACTATCTAAATACATAAACACAAAAATGCAAGATTTTTGGATATTAAATCAATTTTTTAAGTAACCATAATTGTGTTCAATTTTTTAAATATAAAATATTTAAAGCTTTGAGAAGATAAGTTAAAAATATTTTTGTTCTTTTATCAAAATAATGAATGGTGACATCATTTTACTTTGATTCAAAGAGAGATATTGTAGCCATTTTTCATTTGCACATTTTTTTTGCTAAGTCTCAACTTTTTTTATAAGACTTATCAAATCCCATTATAGACATGTTTAATATTTGGATCCCTATTATCTGGTAATAAGGAATTAGCTTCCACAGCCCCTCCCTTCAAAATTAATACAATAGAGGCTTCAAGAACTATAAAAACACCAAAAAATGTAAATATTAAAAAAGAACACTATGAATGAATGAATGAATGAATAGCCTATATTGCATGACATACCAAATAATTAGCAAGAATATTTACAATAGTTTTAATATTTACAATATATTTATACAAAATGTACAGAAAAGTCTATTTTCCTTTATTCTCTGTTCATGCAGGCCTTCCCTGTGAGGGGAGTAGTGGTCTTTTTTTACACATCCCAGGAGACCATTACTGGGAAGCGGGGTTCGTGTCTTTCCATTTTTCTTTCCATTGTTCTCTATCTCTTGCTAATTTCCTCCAGAGTGGTCCAGCCCTTTCCCTCAGGTCATCACTCCATCGTTTCAGTTGTCTCCCTTTCTTCCTTTTTTTATCATAGGGTGTCCAGTTTGTGCATCTTAAGGACCATCTGTCATCACCACATCGCTGCAAATGTCCTGCCCATTTCCATTTTAGTTCTTTTGCATGGACTGTGGCTTCTTTAAGATTTATTTTTCTTCTAATGTCCGTTATTCTTATACGGTCTCTTTTCCTTATATTTATGATGCTCCTAGAAATTGAATTTTGCCAAACTTGAATCTTCTTCTCCATTCATTAAAAAAGAACACTAAACGTCCCTTATTTTCCATGTTCTCAAGACCAATGCAACTTTCTTGAACTGTGAATTCTCCTGATTTGGTTGTTGGTAGAGCCAAAATTTGAAATTGATTCAAATTTTCTTTCTTCTGTTCATTTTCTTTCTGGACTGGATTGTTTTTGGTTTTTTTATTCCAAAAACCTTTATAAGCAATTTTTTTTTTTTTTAATTTATCCTTGTCCTTTATTACATCTTTTGTCATTCTTAAATCTTCTAGATCTTTATAAACTTCTGAGAACAATTTTGGTTTAGTTTTTCTTTATCAAAATAGATGGAGTTCTTCTATTATTATAATTTTCTTTTAACTAAATTTCATAATCACAGTGTTACTAATTTACTTCTCCTTATTTTAAATATTTTTAGCAAATAGTTCTTTATGTAAAACCACTAAGACTGTTTAGACATGGTCAAACGAATAAAAGCAGAAAAAACTGACAAATTAAGACAGATTTATGGAAAATAGCCAAGGTTGGAATGAGACAAGTTTTGCTAAATTAAAAAGTTATTTGTTGTACAAAATTACATTTTCTCATTGGTCACAGTCCCATTAAAGAATAATAAACCATGTATAGTTATTTATCAAGCCAGAGTACATAATTATTTAGTGTTTTAATTGACTGCACCCCCAACTATTTTCTTCCGTTTATATTTTATGTTTATACATGGGTGAAAAGTGAAAGGGTGCAAGTGACAATTTTGTGGAAATGCATTTTAAAGTTAAAACATATTGATAAAACCTAATATGTTGGTATAATTCTTATATTTTGTTTCTCCTATGAGCCCCTTAAATATTGTGCAATGTTAATATTTAAAAACATTTTACATGGATTTACTTCCCTTAAGCAGGATAAACTCTATCATACTAATCCATAATATGCTGCATAGCCTCATTTTTTGTAAACATTTTCAAGGAAAGAGGGTTAAAATCATAATACTTTTTTGTTGACAGTGATAAAGTTACAATAAATAAGTTTTACATTTTTACACTTCTAATTACCCGAATATTTTTTCCACAAAATAATGTTTTCATTTATTAATTTAAATATATAGCTTGTTTCTAAAAGTATAAAGTTGTTAAGACAATGAAATATATGCAATTTTAATTTTTCTGTACACAATTTATTAATGGCACTTTCTTTGTTTCTGTGGTTGATGACACTGTTCTGCATCAAAATCCTCCCTTCAACTAAAATGTTGTTTTATTATGTTTTGAAGTGTGCTGAACACGAATCGGAAGTCAGAAAATCTCCATCAGGCACCATTTTTTTGTCAAATCTGTGTTTTAGGTCAAAAAATGAGGTGTTTTTAGATATTTTGAAAATTTTTTGATCACTGAAAACTTTAACAAAAAATTAAAAACCTATTTAATTTATAAGCTTTTATAATGTATTACAAAATAAAATAATTGGGAGAGCATAAGTATTAGGATTCAGGAATTTTGGGCTAACATTCACAAAAGAAGGGACTGTTGCCTACTGGCGGGCTTCCCCAGGTACCTGCCCCAGGCCCTCCTCCTAAACTTAACTGTTACCCCACCCTCTATCTATTGTTCAGCCATCTGGCAGACAGGTTACTCGCCACCAAGTCTACAGTCTTATTTGAACCTCGACACGGACCAGAACTTTTTTAGTTTCAAATCTAATATGCCCCGACAATGTAAAAACGATCCTGACTGTTTCTGTTATATTTGTGGCGAAGTGACATTTAAGTGTAATCGGAAATCACTGAGTCCATTGATAAAGAAGGCGTATGAGTTATACTTTGGATGCCAAGTAAGTGGTCAGGATAAACCGTGGGCACCTAAAATTTGTTGTACTTCAAGTAATTGAACTGACCAAGTCAGAAGGTAACTGACTTGGTCAGTTACCTGACAGTAACTGACAGGGTCAGTTACCTTCTGCACCGAGTAGCCACTCCTATTGGCCCTGAAGATGACCTACACAGTAGGTCGAAACGTCGGCACATATATAATATAAAAGGTTTCAACTTATTTGCTGTGTTTTTTTTACTACACCCCCAACTATTTACATCCTATATTAGTATCTACCAGTCAACGAATTTCTTTCCTACTTGAGAAAATTAAATATAGCGAGTACAAATGGAGTATTTATGCAGTCCTTAAAGTTGTAGCAGTCCTTACAGGTCTCCAAAGTGGTTACACTAAGTTTTGCTGGTTTTTATGTGAGTGGGACAGCAGGAAAAAAATAGGATCATTACATAGTGAGAAAATGGCCAGAACGCACTAATACAGTTAGTCAAAAAAACAAAATTCTACTCCCAACACTCCATATCAAATTAGGCCTCATGAAGAATTTTGTGAAAGCAAGGAAGGAAAAGGTTTTTTCTACTTGAAAAAGAAGTTCCACAGATTAAGTGAATCAAAGATTAAAGATGGGATTTTTGTGGGGCCTCAAATTCGTGATCTTCTTAAGGAAGTTGAATTTAAAAACCGATTAAATGCAACAGAAAAAAGAGCCTGAACTGCATTCGAAAACTTGTGTCAACAATTTTTGGGGAACAAAAGAGCAACCAATTACAATGAAATTGTGGAAGAATTGCTTTCATCATATAAGGCCATGGTTTGCAACATGTCCTTAAAAATTCATTTTTTGCATTCCCATTTGGATTTCTTCGCACCCAACTTGGGAGCAGTTTCAGATGAACACGGAGAACGGTTTCATCAAGACATGGATTGAAAAAAGGTACAGCGGTAACAGCAATGAGAAGATGCTTGAAGACTTCTATTGGACACTACAACGGGAGACAGGTGATGAAGAGTACAAAAGGAAAAAATATACACATTAATTGAGTACAGAATTCATAATAATTCATTATTTTATATATTATTGATTTTCACAAAAAAAAAGTTCATTAAATTTATGAAAAAAGTGTTGTTTTTTTTCAAAAAGAACCCCCAATCTCTAAAAAATGGTACTTGGTAGAATTTTTTTGACTTCACATTCAAATTCAGCACATATAAAAATCAGGAACAACTTCTCAAGGGAGCAAAACTTTTTTTTTTGCAAAACAGTGTAACCAAGAACTAAAGCTATCCTCAACAATAAAAATAAAACAACTTTTTAAATTAGGTTAATAGTTCCTGAGATTAGTTTATTTCAACAAAAAAAAAACTCTTTAGTTTCATGTAATACTATATATTACATTATTTACTACAGAACTGAAATTTTAATTTGATATTTTAATTTAATAATTAGTAATAAAGAAAAATTTTCATGTACAAATCTTAAATTAATTTATTACATAATAATACCTTCACATTATCTACATAGAAATTGATCAATGGTGGTGGATCAGTTTCTTCAGCTGAACAAGTAATTTGTAACTCGTTTAGAGGGAATAATTGATTACTTGAAACATCCAAATATGGCTTTCTTATACGAATATCTGAAAAATATAATTTTGGTTAATTCAGTTTTATTAAATATATATTATCAAATTATTTCATACCTTTAATAGTTAAGTTGGCAGAATCGGTTGCTGTATTAAACGTTTCATCTACCGAAACTTCACAGCTGATTTTCCCACTGATATATCTTGGTACATTTATTAAGGTGACTTGATTAGCGTTTGAATGTGACATCTGGAATAATATTGCTTTTTTAATAATACACAAGTTATTCTTACCATTTAAAACAAGTTTTATGCTACTGAGTATTTTTATAAAATTTACCAACAGAAATAATAGGTTTTAAGAAAAATTCACATCAATGAAATTTTTAAAACAAAAATTAATCAATTAATACTAACAATTTGGTTACAAAAATGCAGTTTTCAAAATTTGCTTAAAAAAAATACTATATCTAATCAAACTAAATATTTATGGTCATTTAAATCTAGTTATAAGTGCTATGAAGAAAAATTAAATATTTATAAAACAATTAAATGCATCAAATAATTTTAATTGGAATAGAAATGTACAAATTTTCTAATAAATGCCAAGTTCTTTTTTTATTATTGCATAATCATGTGACAATGCCATCCATCAATTTAGATTTGTTGTTGAGTAATCATCAAAATAGTATATATTTACTTAATTAAATCTATTTTCTGATCATCTCAATAGAATTTCTCATCCTTACAACTATAATAAGTAAAAACCAGTAGTGGATACTTAGACAATCTGAAAAAAAAGAGGTTTAAAATAACTCCTAGGTTTCTTATCAGAAAATATAAATATAGTTCACATTTTCTAAAACACACACTTTACTTCTTCCTTCTAGATTTTTTAGATTGGGATCCAAGTAACTCCCCTCCTAGGGCTCAAGTAACTCCAAGTTATGGTATATAAAATGCAAGAAATAATGAGCATCGAGATTCAACTTTCAATTTCTGAATCACTTTTTCTAAAACTTTTCATCACCATCATCATCTCACACAAATTATTTTATTTTCTGTCTTATCACTCTAATATAATACAACAACCTCAAAGTATATGATCTATGATTATTAGTGGTTTTAACTTATTCAATCTTCCTGGATTCTTGTGTATGACAAGACCTATTTCATTCCCACTACAAAATATATTTTCCATTATTATTCTTATTTCTTCAAATATTTTAATCCAATCTATATAATCTAATTTGTCATGGTAATGTATTAAACATATGTCAGCCACTGTAGTGAACAAAATTAATTAAACTGTCCTTTTTATATATAATTTTGTAGTAATTGTTTTAATTCAATAAAAATATTGAAGAGAAAAGATTTGGCCTGGCCGGGATTCGAACCCAGGTCGTCCCACTCTCCGTGGTAACGCTCTTACCATTTGAGCTACCAGGGGTCGCCTCTCAGTCAGGACAAATGCCTTCTCTTCACTGATCCCATATCCCCGTGTTCTCGCAAATTATATTCAAATAAATATTTTTATTTTGAAGAGAAAAGAGATATGCGAGAACACGGGGATATGGGATCAGGGAAGAGAAGGGATTTGTCCTGACTGAGAGGCGACCCCTGGTAGCTCGAATGGTAAGAGCGCTGCCATGGAGAGGCGGACGACCCGGGTTCAAATCCCGGCCAAGGCAAATCTTTTCTCTTCAAAATAAAAAAAAAAGTCTTTTTTATATTTTGTCACATTCAAGCTCACTTTGTATATATCCTTCAGAACCACAAATTTATAGTCAAAGCAATTTATGAACCATAAATAATCATTCAAAAGCTTAATTCAACTATGTACATGAAATTGTATGAATACCGAAAAATGTAAAAACCATTGATCTAAACTTCTGAAGTACACGGAACAAAAAAATAATAATATGCATAATTATAATCTAGGAAAAAATTTTGAGAAGTAAAATTTGAAAAGATTATTAAAATCTATCCCTATATAATCTTTTTAACTTGAAATCCTTTATGCACTTTGAAATGGAATAATGAACAACACATCAAAGTTATTTTCAAGTCATGCCAATAATGTACGAATTAGAATTTTGCTGGAATTGATTGAAAACTGTCAGGAATTTTCGTGAAATAATGAAAACTAATAAAATCAATAAACAGCAATAACATCATTTTCATATTTGGTGACTTATCAAGAAAATTAATACATATTTAAGCTGATAACATTTAAAAAAACATGATTTTCAAAATTGTTCAAAAAAGTTTAGAAGCTGAAACATCACATAAAAAGTAACATTCAAATCATTATCAATTAAATTTATGATGCTCACCAATTTCATATTATCACTATTAATCTTCAATGTAAATGAGAAGAAGTTATGTTTTTCCTTATCACATTACTATTTCCTTGTGGTTTTAACATCTTAATGTATTTTATAGATTAAAAGAGCATTATTTGATAAGCATGAAAAATCACCTACTTACATCAATATCAATTCCTCCTAGTGGGAACGCAGCTAACGGTGGTAGCGCCTGTGGGACATATCGAAAGAACTCGTACTGACCTCTGTACCACTTGACAGAATACAATGGCTTCCCTTCAGTGTCATAATGGCAAATCAAAGTAGGGGATGAACCTTCCCGCACCAACTTCGGGACTGTCAACCGGACTTTGACACAACTGGATCCTTTAAAGAACACATCACCTTTTTAAATTGATTACCTAATTCATAACTACACCAAACATATTAAAAACGAAATACCTATGAAACAACAGGTTGTTATTAAGTAGAGTAGATGAAGGTTCATTAAGGATCAGACCGAAGAGCAAATGGACATGTTCTCTTATAGCTCATCCTTTGTTGTTCCATTCGGTGGGAACGGGCCAGGCCAGGAACCATCTGGTGTTGCGTATCTAAAGTTAGACTGTTTCTGATTGTAGTCACCTGTTCACTGCTGGCAAACAATCAGAACTGTAAATGAAACCCATGTCAGGGAGGAGTTGTGGCACAGCTACTCAGGTCATTGTTTTGATTTATGAGTGTCACCCAATGATTTAAAATAGCATGGCTTATTTCGTTTGCAACAGGTGCAATTTATTACTTGAGAATTATTTTAAAATAGCTTACCTCAAAATGATTCTATCAAAGTAAAATTATGAGAATTATAAACCATTTTTATTTTAATTTAAAGAGCCATCTGTTAATATATATGTGACTATTGTTCGAAAATATGAACCTTAGTATGTATGTATGTATGTATATATATATATATATCAAGAAAATAGAAAGAAAATTGTATTGAATACTCTTAATAAAGGATTTTATAATTTTATTTTATTGTGTTTGTTATTTTATTTTCTTACTTTCAGTGATTTTATTAAAATTAAAACCAATATCATTTCTTTTTTTGTAATATCTATTTCTTATAATATTAGCAATTATAAATAATATTAATAACTGGAATATTCTATTAAATTAAAACTTGTTTAACAAAAATCAGGAATTTGGATTTTAAAAGAAATATCTAACAACTACACTAAAATATTCTTTGTATGGTATAAAAATTATTCTTAGTTTTACTTAAAATGTTTATTTGTTATTTGTCTAATAAGGTTAATAGATTTTTAAAAACTTTTTATTGTTGTAATGAATGAAATAATATAAAATACAATCAGAACGAATTTTATTTTAAATTTGTTTAGCATATAAAAAATGTATATTAAAAAATTAAATAACACTAAAATTCCAGCCTTGTTTAAAATATTAAAAAAGGAATGTTTTATTCCACTATTTTTAAATGTTTATCCGTTTTGAATCTATTCCAATGACCTGCCAACATGATAAAAGTTTTAGGATTGATAATCAAGCTTTATTCCTATTTGAGAATTGGAAAGCTTCCAGAAATAGATGAGACTATATAATACCTCATTCTTGCCAGGTATAATCGGTTCATTTTTTTTAGATGCCCTAATTTAGTCTTTTGTAAAACATAACTACATGAAGATAATAATCATTAATTAAATTGGCTAAAAAAAAACTTTTGAAGCAAAATAGATTTTGTTGAAAAGGTTGTGATTAAAGTAATTGTTATACATTAAATTACTATGAAGTAATACAGACATTCAGTTTTAATTTATTTATCTGCCATACTAATTATTTAATTTATTAAAATAACCAAATCAATTTTGTTGATGTGCATGCTAACATGAAATTAATAAATCAATAAAACAAACTTTGCACCTTTAAATATCTATTGCACGATGGATCTTGTAATTAAAGAACTAAGCATTAATGGATTGTGAAATTGAATTAAAATCTATTTTCTTTCAAGTTTTTACCACAGGTAAGTAATTAACTTCTGCACCACGTATTACTGTGGACATTTGAACAGTCAATTAAGGCAAGTGTATTAATTGAAAAAATAAATAAATTAATTAATTGTCATGAAATACAAAATGTGATGAAGTATTGAAAGTATCAAAAGCATAAATTAAGATAGAATTTTAACCACACTAGAAAAGCTAGTTTTAAAAGAAAGACAAAAATGATTATAAAATAAAATATTTTTTCTCATATGAAGTTGTTTTTTTCTTACATTGAAGGAACTAGGACACGTGCATTCTATTCATTAGTAAAGATTAAAAACTAATTTTGTGCTTATAATAGATAATGCAATAATAAAATAACTCTAAATCAAACCATTTTTGATTAATTTGGTTTCACATAAAACAAGTGAAATAACACTTTTGCATAAAATATGTGGGTGTAGAATTTTGTGTTTATAGAAAAAATAGGAGGAAAATGCCAGCATCTGGATGTAGTTTTATGAAAGTAAGCAAGAGAAAAATCTAGTAAAGTAAATTAAGTAATTTGCAACCTTGAATATAGTAAAATCAAACTTTTTACATAATACTAAAAATGTATTCTGTACTGGTATCCAATTTATATTCCAACTTAAAATTTTAAAAAATTATTTTGAGGCATGAATATGACAAAAGATGAAAATTCCCATTTAAATGGAAATTCCATAAAAATTACTATGGAAATACCCATCAACATAGAAAAGTATTTCGCTATTCATATTTTGTTACATCTATAACCTCGTTTATTGTATAATTAGCTTAAGGATATGATTCTTTGTTCTAGGGATGGGTAAGGTTGTATCAATCTGATACTTTGTATCTGATACTAAAAAGTAGTTGATACAAGTATCAGATACAGTCGAAATGTACCTGATACTTTTGTATCAATTGATACAAGTATCAGATACGGTCAGATTGATACAACCTTACCCATCCCTATTAGAATACGCGGTCTTACATAAATTGCACGTTATATTTACGTTCTTAATGTAAAAAAAATCCAGATCAACGATTTTTTTTAATCTATTATAAAAAAAATTAATAAAAAGCAATAAACGAAAATGTAAACTCTACAAAAACAACCGTAACAAACGAAGACTCGAAGTTATGATACGTTTAAGGCGAACGGTAACTTCAAACTGAGAGTAAAATGGAAACAAAATTTGGAAATACCCAATAGACAGATACCTGGAATTGCCACCCTGGAAAATCCGGTACTCGTGACGGGGAACCGCCAAAACAAACCAAGCTCATTTTGGCAATAAAATTACATCGTCTCACGGATTAAAAAAAAATTATTATCTACTATTAATCACGGTCCTTTAATAATAAATAAATAAATAATAAGCAGTAGTCAACCACTGATTTAAGCTTCACTAATTTGATTACCGGCGAAAGACCATTTTCGCCGCATCTCCCCTTAGTATTAATAAATAAATAAGTACAAATAATAGTGAACAAGTTTTCACTTATTATCAATATAATCTGTAATTAGTCACTTATCACGTACGTAGAAACGAAAATAAACTATGAAATTAGTTAACAGTAAAGGGTGGTTGAAATAACATTTTCCGAGATCGCCTCCTAATTGTGATTTTTCTCGAGCAACTTTCGCAAAATAAACCTCGACCTATGTCCGGGCAAATATGGGTTCATTAATGGATATATCTACACCATAAAGTAGAGGTAATTGACATAAATGATTGAAATCGGGTGCAAAAAAAACAACAGCTATAGCGTTTTAAAGAGTATAACGAGCGGCGGCGGACAGACAAATTTTGTATTACAACCCAAATTCTATACGTGTCTTGGAACGTGAATAGCAAAAGTTTGAGGTAGGGTTAAAATATATTTTTTATTGTTCAATTCCATAGCTTTAAAAAAATAATTAACCAATAAAAAATATGATTTTAATCATTTGATGCCTTGTGCAGGTTACTATTTCGGCGAATAACTCTTTTTCCTTTAAAAATGATTTAAAAAAACTGATGCCCCAAGAAAGCCTTCTGTGTAGCGTATTAGAAGAGTAAGAGTCGGGATATCTGTATTCAACTACAAAAGCATCAATTAAAAGTATCAGATACGGAAAAGTATTAGTATCACTTGTATCAGATACAGGAAAATCCAGTATCTACCCATCCCTACTTTGTTCCTATTACAAATAAATTAAATAATCTTAAATTAATTAGACTTTTCTTTGTCCTGTTCTGGCATTGATGTACTAATTTGGTGTTTTTGTGAAATGTTTGTATTTGATGTAGAAAAAAACAACAACTATTTTATGACCACTCGTGTTTTTGCTATACGCTAACCAAATAAAAAAATTAGATTATTACACCATTGTTTGTTTAATCATTAATTAAATTTCACAATTCTCACTGAAAACTGACAATAGCCTATTTTTCTAAAGTTTTATTTGAAAAAAAAGATACAATTTCTAATACAATTTTCTGAAAAAATTGCTAACAAAATAAAATTATCTGATGCAGACACCCCATGAATTTCTTACAAGCCTCTCAACCTTGATGAAATATAAGATCATGATTCAAATAAAAATAGTGAATATCTCATCAAGAATTTTTAAATTAACACACATTATTTGTCGCAGGATAAACCAGAATAAATAGAAAATAATAAGTGTAATCACCAAGGGAAAAATTTCAAAAAGTGATTTTTACCACGATTTCAACAATCACCTAATGGGAGATAAAAACCCAATTAGAGTTTACTTATGTTTTAACAGCTATATCTAAAATTAATTATCTTATAAATGTTGATATATAACTGTCACATAATAAATTTAAAAAGAGTTGGTTTATTACAGTAAGAGTTATATTTAAATATTTTTTGGACCATAATTAGATTACTGTTTTAATTAAAGTACACCTTCTGATTTATTTCAAGGCGGCAAAATTTAATGTTTAAAATGATAACAGAACAAATTTTAAAGTATATTTATATTATATTATTGTTTATTTATATTAGTTTAAAATATTATGTTAGAGTAACTTGTAATTTTAAATAGTTTACATATTTATGTCTTGTTAGATTTAAAGTTAAATGATAGTAATCAAAGTACAATAGTTATCAAAGGATGATGCTATAGCGGGAGTCCAAAGTTTTTCCTATCCAGGTATAATTAGGATAGAGATCTTTAACGAGAAGCTGACACCGCACAGGGTCAGACTGCCATTTATGTCCCCTCACTCCCTTTAAAATCCTCTAAGGCCACCTGACGGGCTGTGAACCCGTGATCTTAGGCATAGTAACCACTACACCACAGGTGAGCCCTAAGTATGTCAGTTAATTAAACTAGAATTAACTGGTTATTTCCCAATGGCAAAATAATACACTTAGTTACCATTCTCATGGCCTACCAATAGTTTGTCACCCACTAGAAAACAATGTATGGGTGCCTGTGCATACTTTATAGTTTAATTCATAATACAGTAAATCAAAATAAATAAAATGAAAATGCACTTGTTTTTAACATGTATTTGATATAACTTCTGTAAAACTGAATATATCAATCCATAGTTAAACTAATTTCATAATATCTCACATTACAGGTAAGCCTATTTACTCAAAATTTACTTCCTACGTATGTCCTATAATATTTTTACAAAATACAATTGTCCTAGTATTTTTCACCCTTTGTGCCAGACTAAAACATGTTAAATAAGGAAGTCGTAGATAATTAAATTTCTAATTTGCTATATGGCCAGCTGTTTAAAAAGTCAGAAAAGAGGTGATTTTTGGTAAATAGCTATTATGACTTTTATTAACTATGCTTAAGTTTTTATGTGAACAAGTATGTAATATAAATTTAATATCACTTATTGGAAACAATAAAAGTTAAAAGTCGTGTATTTTAACATTGAATAGCTGATAAAAGGAAATGTTCTGGTGAATCATGGCAATAAATCCTTGATGAATGGAGGAAAAGCAAGGCCAAATACTGCTATAATAGTCTGCTACTAAGGAGACAATGGAAGAATGAATGGAGTGATTTATCACATGGCTGGTGATCTGCCAGGAACAAAGGCTCTCACAACAATGGCTAAAGTCCAAATTGTTCTCCTTTTCAATGAAGAATTCATTAATGAACTGCAAGAAGCATATGATCTGAATATCATTATTATTGGTTAAATGATTTTAGTCATTGGAATGACATAAGTTTGTCTTTTAAAATATTGAATATTGAATCATAAAATATTAAATAATGCTTTGTAGATGACTTTTTTTACAGTAGAAGGTATTACTGATTCAATAGTTAGATATTTACACGTGATATAATTAAAAATAAAGTGAATCGAGTCTGATTTCAAGATATGGATGTTTTGTAAGCACAATACAATGTAAAATTAGAAAATTATGAGGTTTTTGATGATGTAACACCTGTCCTCAGAAATTTCAACTATTAAAAAAAAAAATGTTTCTTAATTCTCTGACATCTCCAAAAAAGTTTAGGAAATCTCAATTAATACTAGTAAGATAGTGGGAGTCAAATTGTCACGCAATCGCTTCAATGGTTAGAACTATTAGTACAGGGCTGGTAGAGCCTAACAAGAGGTGATTTTTACCACAATTTCAACAATCACCTGATGGGAGATAAAAACCCAATTAGAGTTTACTTATGTTTTAACAACTATATCTAAAATTAATTATCTTATAAATGTTGATATACAACTGTCACATAATAAATTTAAAAAGAGTTGGTTTATTACAGTAAGAGTTATATTTAAATATTTTTTGGACCATAATTAGCTTACTGTTTTAATTAAAGTACACCTTCTGATTTAATTCAAGGCAGAAAAATTTAATGTTTAAAATGATAACATTATTATTATATAATTATTATTATTAAAAATATTTCTCAAGTATACATTTTATTACAATTTAATAATACATTTTATTTTTCTCTTATTCAAAATTCCAATTAAGCGAGAATCTTTGATTAATATCTTATCCTTCTTCTTTCGTATCACCCTTGTAGTGCCTTTCAGCATAGGGGAGCGTTTAAGCAGGACTGCCACTCTTGCCTGGTCCTAGCTATGTTCCTCACCTGGCAGATATTTTTGCCTCTTTTCCTGCACAAATGCTCGACATATTCCAGATAGGACATTCAAGAGCGTCCTCGTCTTCTACCTTCAGGGACGTAGTCTATCGTCTTCAATGGGTCCCTGTAGTCCTCCATCCTCAGAACATGTCTAAACCGTTTTAATTGGCGGGACTCGAGCATCTCCTTCATTGCTATGATCCCGAGTTCCTCCCTGATCACTTCATTGCGGATACGATCTCTTCTTGTTTTCCCTGTGATACTTCGAAGAAATTTCATTTATGCAGCCGTGACTCTACTCTCCAGCCTGTCCGCTCGTATCCAACTTTCGGCACCATACAGGAGCACAGGTAGATATAACGACTTGAAGATGTAGAGATTCACTTTTCTGCTTACTTCTTGCTTCCCAACAACAGCATTACAGATCTGGTAGTAGACCAAGCTTGCTTTGTTTATCCTGTTTAAGATTTCGAAGTCCAATTTCCCAGTACCGTTCATTACTGCTCCGAGGTAGGTGACTGCTTCCATCTCTCCTCCGTTGCAGCATATATGGATTTCTTCCTGTACCCTTCCAACTTGCAGGATCTTGCTCTTACCGGTGCTGATCTGCATACCTTTCCTACGGAGCTCTTCATCCCATTCAGTCACGGCTTGCTGCAACTTTCCTGTGGAGTCCGCAATGAGAACAATATCATCCGCATAAAGCAGAAGCTGGATCACTACAGGCAGGAGGTCTCTTCGCCCCAGGAACGTCTTTTCAGTTCGCCTTTTGCACATTGCTGCTATTTCATCCATATATAGTATAAATAGTAACGGGCTTAAACTGCCACCCTGTTGTACTCCCTTTGCTATATTAAAGTGCCCAGACTCCTTCCCATTCAATCTAATGATACCTTTTGGGTTTTGATAAATAGACTTTACAGCATCAAGCAGGCTTTTTGGAATATTCTTAACTCTGAGTGTTTCCCATATTTAGTTTCTTGGAACAGAGTCAAATGCTGCTTTAAGATTGAGAAAGCAGTCCTAGGATTTTTGTATGACATTTCTTAGAGAGAATATGTGGTCTTGAGTATGTCTTCCTGGCCTGAAGCCGGCCTGTTCCTCTCCGATGTGCGACTATAGGTCTTAATCACATTTCTAAAATAGTTAGATAACTGGAGAGAGACATATGGGTCTATAATTGGAACACTCAGTCTGGCTATCCTTCTTGTGTATGGGGATTATAATATTGTATTCCCATTCTTTTGGTATCCTCTTCTTCTCCCAAGCTTTTTGAAAAAGAATTTGGAGAGACCTGACTAGTTCCATGCCTCCTTACTTTACGAACTCTCCAACTATGTTAACCCGTCCTGGATCTTTCCCCATCTTCATCCTTTCGATAGTCTGTTCGACCTCCTCCTCCTCTATCACCTCATTGAACTCTGTCTCATTCCATTGTCCACCTTGATTATTCATATGGTTCAGGAACTCATCACTGAATTGTCTCTCATAATGTTTTTCCAGACCTCCAGAATGCCTTTATCATCTGTGGCCGTTTCACGTTCCTTATTTTTGATATTCCTGATTTATTTACATTTACGGCTCCTTAGTGATTTTATTTTACTCCAAAAGAGCTTTATGTTTTCAACATGATCCTGGTTAATATTTTCTCCAAATTCCTCCCATGGTCTTCTCTTAGCCTCCTTTCCTGCTTCCTTCGCCCGGTTCCTGAGCATCACATATACCTGCCAATTTTCAGGAGTTTTTCCCCGGCAGTAATCCTTCCAGGCTGCCTTCTTTTCCCTAATCTGTGCCCTCAGCTCTTCATTCCACCATGATGTACGTTTGTCTTTCTTGGTTATCTTTTTCACTCCACAGACTATTGCAGCTGACTCTAAGATGCTGTTTTCTTATATGTTTCCACATATCATCTAGGCTTACATCTCCGTTTAATTCCTGTAGTCTTCCTCGCAGTTCCTCTTCATACTGGGATTTTTTCTCAGGGTCTAGTAGCTTTTTTACCTCGATCCTGTCATAAGCTTTTGACTTTAGCTTGCGTTCCTTTAGTACTTTTGTGTCCCCTACCAGTAGCATATGGTCGCTTCCTATCTCCGCGCCTCGAATAACTTTTACATCTGTGAAATATCTCCTGATGTCCCGCCCATAGATGAAGTAGTCAGACAATCTTATCCAAAATTAATAAAAGAAGGTTATAATGAGGTTTAATAAATGTTGGGGGCTCCACCAAACCATCAAATTCCTCTCGTATTCAATCCTTGCAATCCAAAATCCTTCGCAAAATCCTAAACGCTCCTTATTTTGTCACAAATAAAACCATCCATAATGACCTGAACGTTCCATATGTTACCGATTTAGCCCATTCCAGATACCTATCATTCCATAATAAACTCCAGGCCCATCCAAACCCACTAGTTTCCATCCTTGGTTCCAATTCCATCCTGGACAATCCTCCTAGGCGTCTGAAGAGAAGATGGCCTCGAGACCTTCTATAATAGAAATGTAATTAGAGTGCTGCCAATGGGTAGTGCCTCTACACGTCCTTTCATGCATTTATTTATTCATACAGCCCTTGTACTAGATGTATTTATTACAGTTGTACAATTCAATAAAATAATTAAGAAAAAAAAAGAAATAAATGTTGGGGGTGGGGAGAAAATAAGAAACAAAAAATTAAAATGCAAAGGTGTATATATTTATTAGACACATTTTCTTTTATCTAAAAAAAATGTCATATGACAGAAATTCAAAGTTTCAGAAACAATGAATTATATAAGTACAGAGCTGTAAAAATTATGAGCTAGATCATTTTTGTTTAAAATATAAAAGTAAATTATTAACATAAAAATAATTAAATTCACTTTCACAGCATTTTTTAAAAAATAAATAGTAAAAAAGGAAAAAATAACACTTTTCTCTTCTTTGGGTCAAAATCCAACACTAACCACTAATATCACATAGAAGGCACTTTCAGAACCAATTTAACAGAATGATAAATGCACCTTTTAATAACACAAACATTAATGGAATGAGAGTAGATTTCTTTAATATGGTACACAAAATAGAAAAGTGCTTGTATTAGTTTATGCCTGTATGCCAAGTGCTTCCTTCAAGAGGTCTTCTACATTCTTGTTGTCATCTGATTCCTCCTCGGTAGCTGAAAAGTAAAAACTTAAGTAAGTTAAAAGTAACATGAAAATATTGAAATGGAAAATGGTTGACTAATGATGTAATATATATGTAAAATTCGATCATAAAATATTTTGACTCCTGGAGTGTACAAATACATTTATTTATAAGCTCCTCCATATCCTTCACTATCTCAGCTCAGGCTTAGGTAAAAACATTGTTTTTAATAGAATGTTTGATTTAATTGACCTAGCCCACTAACCAAATTACAAGTACGTAAAAAAAAAAATTTAATCAATAAAAATAGCAAAAACAAATTAAATAAAAAATTAAGAAATTCTTTACCAATTAGTTCCTGTTCTAAATGTAACTTTTCTTGTGCTTTCTTATAAATATACTCTTCCACCGTACCTTCACTAATAAGTCTTATGATACGAACAGGCCTATAAAAGAAAAAAGAAAAGTAAATTAATGTTGCTCCTTATTATATAACTTCTAAATGGAAATAAATTCTGAGATGATAGATTGCCAATGATATGAAAATTATCAAAAGCTCAGAGAAGCCAAGGGTCACCAAGGGGCAATTCCAACGATGAAGCCACTGGAAGGTTTTTCACCTTAATTAGGGTACCCACTTTATTGAGGCTGGGTATGCCTCCAGAGGGTCTCCTGTACTCAGGATCCTTCCATGACTGGTATGGTAAAACAATGAAATTATAGTATAATGAAAAACAGTATAAAAGAAATTATTTAAAAATTGAGTTTTAAAAATTTAGATTACATCCTTAACATCAAATTAATTGTTTAACAATTGAAATCTTCCTATTGCTTAATATACTATGTTTGTGTTTCAGTCCATAATAATTATAAGAATGCAAATGGAAAAAACCACAAGCAAAGCCTTATGTTTCAAATCTGGCGTAAAAACAAACAATTACTAATCGACGTTTTGCCTATTCAGGCATTATCAAGACATAAACAAGAGTAAGATCAATCACATCTCAAAGAAGAATGCACTTCTTATGTATGAATTGCACATACATCCCAACGAATAATCGCCCAAATAGGCTCATAACCTGAGACCGCACCTCCACCCCAAGACGTTCAACCCAAACTAATTAATTTGAGTTTTTTTTTTGTTTTTACGGCAGATTTGAAACATAAGGCTTTGCTTGTGGTTTTTTCCATTTGCATTCTAATAAATGTTAATGTTTCATTTTGAGTTTTGGCTCTATTTTATTGACATAATAATTATATTTTATAATCAATAATCAATAAACCATTCTGGAAGTAAAAATTAATAATTTATTACAATAAAAAAATGGGGTGTGGCTGTAACATAGACATGGCCATGTGGTGTAAGTGAATATGTTTATGAAACGGGTAATATTTTAAATATAAAATATTGTTATTTATGCCTGACTTTTTGACCATGCCAGTCAGATACTTAGATTTATGTATCACGTTCTTCTTTAAGTTAACATTGAGTGGCTGATCATTGTGTAATTGACGCAGTAGCTATTGCACCATTGTGTCTATAGCCACGGGTACATTAATGACTTTTCCCATGATACCATAGCTGCCGTTGTAACCCAACCTGTCTCAACAAGGAAAGTATTATTAAGGAGTAAGTGTGTAAGTGTTATTCTTTTGTTGGCTTCTATAAGCGCAGAAACCATACAAGATCACACACATCAAACTTATGTCCGAAAGGGTTGCTGACAAACCTCGTAGTGAAAAGTGTATTAGCTGCTGCCCAATGTGTCTTCATAATCGACCATCGCACTCAATCGAGTCCGTTATCGATATAGAAAAGATTTCATCATCCATTTGCATAATTTCAACCGCCCAGCTAGCAGTACTGGTAGTCGTAGATCCGCTTGGCCACATTAATTCTTTTACGTTCCAGACTCTGCTTGACTCGGTCATATGGTATTATATTGCTACCATTTGATGGCTCCTGAGAAGCACTTTCCAACCGTATACGATCTCTGTATTTGGATTTTAGACCCTTTTAGGATGACATTATATATTTTTGATAATTTTTTTTTATTCTAACACCTTATTATATTCACTGTCACTAATTTACACTATTTTTTTATTCACAATCGATAGATTTTGATGACAGCTGACGATTGAAACTTGAACGAATGTCATAGCTTTTCCGAGTCAAAATTTACACAATGGAAATCTCGATACGCAACAAAATGGTGGCGCTTCATCCCTCCACCATGCCTGATGTAGCAGCAATACCAAACTGTATCCCCCCATTTTGCTATTCAGTGTTTTGAATTGCCTCCCACTATTGAAGCAATTTTAGACATATTCACGTCAAAAAATAACTGTGCACTTAGTTAATGCACAATACTTTTTCTGTATTTTTCTGAAGGGTTTCATTGTCAATAAAATTAATCTGAAACTGCTGTAACATCATGTCAATAGCTTTTCCATATCTGAAACATGTTTGATTCCACCATACTGAGCCTCTCTGAGCATGGAACACTGTTGTCATTTATCACCGGTAAGACCCAACCTTACATTGTCTATAACTTTTTATTCTATGCAAATAGAACTGGCCACATACCCTTTTATTTAAAATGTTTCAATGAGAATTAAATGGTTTTGATGATTTCAACAATAGAAAAAAATCATCGATCACTGATGGTACACAGCGTCTCTTGCCCTCTTAACTCAAACTTATCATTTTGGGATAAAAATTAGCAATAAATAGAGAACAGGAAAAGAGGAGTTGCTTACTTTAGTTGTCCTAAACGATGACATCTATCTTCTGCCTGCTTATCATTGTAAGGATTAAAATCTATATCATGAATAATAACGGTGTCAGCCGTTGTGAGGTTTATACCGATTCCTCCAGCCTTAGTAGTTAACAGAAAAATGAATATATTGGAATCTTCATTGTAATTATCAATCAGCTCCTGCCTGAAAAAGAAATAATATACTAGAATAATTATAATTTATTTAATAAGAAAAATTAATTAACAGAACTAATATGGTGATTTTTTATTAAATAGATTTGATACATATCTAACATTAAAAAAATAATTCAAAATTCCAATAATGCAAGATATTTCATTGACTAAATAATTACATAATTACCGATCTAAACTCCTGGTTGAACCATCTAAGCGTAGGTAATCATAGTCTCTTATTTTCAGGTACTGCTCTAAAATATCCAAAATAAATACAAATTGACTAAAAATTAACACCCTGTGCCCTTCTTCCTTCAACTTTGGCAGGAGTTCATCCAGCTTCATTAGTTTACCGCTTTCACAAATTTGTTTATCTTCTAACTTGTATTTTGATATACACTGAAAGTAGAAAACCATAAATGAATTAATGAATCAAGAGTTTAAAAAAATTGTAATATATCAATATAGAAAAACATGATTTCTAAAATACTATAACAGGTTTAAATACTTATCGACTCACCCTATATTCTTCAGTTAACTGATGTATTTCAAAATCTGACATGTATATCAAATCCTCATAAATATGCTCTTTATTATCACCTTTGTAATTATAATCGAAAGACAACCTTTCGGCCATGTCTTTAAGCTGCTCCTCCTGAAATAACAAATGTATTTTTATAAAACATACCAAACAAGAGAAATATTTAACAAATTGAAGTGCATTTGGGAAAAACAAACATAATTTCTTTCGGTTAGTCCAGTAAATGAGAATGAGCACTCTCTACCTTAAATTTTTTCTTCAAAAATGAAAAAAGAAAACTGGACTAATGCTCGGTATAAGAGGAAATAAAGAGATGTTTAGTATGAGCAGGGAAATGATATTTCCTCAATTAGTTTGCTTGGTTCATCAACAAGACTATGAACTTAAAGAAGATAATAAGCTGTCTGAAGAGGCAGAAAATCAATTCCACATTAAGACCTTAGACATGGCAAAGACCATGATTAAATGCAGCAGTTTCAGAACTTTCTATTTGAAAATGCTTAAGAAAGTAAATTAGTTTAAGTATACAGTAATTTATTCTAACACTGAATGAATGTTTAGAAAATTTAAAAAAATGTTTATTTAATAGTAAATATTATTTAGGGTTTTTATTTTCTCATACAAAGACAAAATTAATTTTTAGATCCACAACTCAGCAATTTTGTGTTTGAACTACCGTTAAATATTTTCTGTTTTAATTTATTTTTATAAAAAACATTTCAATTTAATTAGTGTGGGTGTTTTTAAATTTTCTCTAATTTCCTCTATTTCGTTAGTTTAAACAAATATAAACAAAAAAATAAAAAAACTTAATCACTAGCGGTAATTTTTCCCAACTAGGAATATGATAAGAATCTTGCTAATTTCTTTTTTATTTTACTAAATTTTGAATGTTTCGTAAGCCATAAGATATAAATTAGCCAGATAAAGGGTGGTAAATCTTTTTGAAGGGATACTCTATTTTATAAAAAGACAAGAATTAAGCTTAAATGTATGTAATGTAAGGTTAAATGTATTTTTTTTCTGTTAACACTGAAATCTCATTTGGTTCGATTAATATAAAATCTGTGAACCTCATAGAACAGTAAATAATTAATTTAAGTTAGCCAATATATAAACAAATTGATTATGACCAAATATAAATTTTTAAAAAATCACCTGAAATATATAACGACAAGCCATAGGATGATTTGCTAACTTTCTCAGTTGCATAAACGACGACATATAATTGTAATTTTCTCGATCATTCTGAGCACAATATTTAATATCTTGCAAGTATTCATCATATTTAATTTTTTGACTTTCTTCTAGAGGGCACTTAATCAGATCAGAAGTCTTCTTAGGGAGATCTGATAGCACATCTTGTTTTAACCTCCTCAAAACGAAAGGTTTCATAATCCTTTTAGCCAGCTCAACTTGCTTTTGCTCGAATTGTGGAAGATTCTCTACTGGAAGCTTGCTATTTTTAGAAAAGAATGTTTTTATATACTGTATCTTATCAGCAAACATGTTTGGCATCACAAAATTCAGCAAAGACATTAGTTCTAGTAAATTATTTTGCAAAGGTGTTCCAGTAAGAAGAATACGACGTTTGGCGTTTATATTGAACAAATGAGCATACCTAAAAACCAAAAGTTTATTTATTACTTTTTGATATTACCATTTATTATTTTCACCAGGAATTTCTTTTTTTTTTTAATTCAAAGCTTACCTCTGTGTATTCATATTTTTTAACATATGAGCCTCATCAAAAACAACATAATCTAAATTTATAATCTTAAACATTTTCTTTTCTTCATAATTGGTACCGATGATATTGTAAGTAGTTATAATAACATCCATTGACTTAAATTTTTCTTTGAACCACATGACCCTGAGAGCCCTCCTCTCATCAGGGCTTCCATGGTAAACGACCACCCTAATGGATGGGCACCAGCGAGCGAACTCCACAGCCCAGTTTTCTAATGTAGTAGCAGGTACGACAATGAGGTGAGGGTGATTGCTCTCCCCTGTTTCCTTCAAATAGGCAAGAAACGATATAACTTGAATAGTTTTTCCGAGACCCATTTCGTCGGCTAAGATCCCACTCAAATCTTGAGAATGCATAACAGCCAACCAATTGAGGCCGACCATTTGATAACTTTTCAGTCTTAGCTCGGGGCACAAAATGGAAGGCTGTTCCTTGAGCCTTGTAGATCCGGCAGCAATTGCTTCTTCAGTAGAAATGGCAAGCTTCAAACACTTTTCCATCAGTTTCGAAACTATTGTCCTAGTTTTTAAAACATCTAATGCCAAGTTAAGGATCTGGGCTCCCATGTTTTTCCCACTTTCTAGTTTCTGAACCTATTAAAAAAAAAATATAAAGATATAATATTTTTGTTTCTCATAAAATACAAGAAAAATAATGAAAACATTCTCAAAATGCTTCAATGAAAAGTCTTAAAATAGGCAAAAGATATGTTAAAACAAGGATATTATCCTTAAATTAATAATAGGTTATTTTTATTTGATTTTTCTACTAAAACTTTCGTGTTTAAAATTATATCAAAGGAGAAATTACATTTTAAAAAACATTAATTCAGAAAAATTGTTGTTCTTAAACGAATAAAAACTCAACAGTTAAAGAAAACTAAACCAATCTTAAGTTTAGGAACCTTTACTGATGACTCACTTTAAAAGTTTCATAAAACAGCAAACAGAAATGGCAAAATACCAACAAGCATTACAGCGAGCCTATCTATTTTATATTTGATAACGTGGAAAGAAAAGAATTTCATATATTTCAACCTACAACAGCTAAAAAGCGGTAAAAGAAAATTCACAGTTATCAAACCATTTTTTGACAAAATAAGTGTTTTTATAAAACATAATGTTAATTGGCAATCTAACACTAAGCATACCTTTACTCAAAAATATTTTGTTTAATCTTTAGTACCTTGTATGAATTTCCAAGAAATATAGATTCTATAAAGAGTAAAAATGAATTGCTTTCTAATTTATTAATGTGCTATAAAAATATTTTTGGTATATCAAACCTAACGAAAACATTATTTAGTATTTTTTAAGCTAAGTGATATGTCTGAAAAATTGTGGAATTGAGAAGATTGGTTTCAAACTATGTTGCTGACGTAAGGTATTTACTTCTTAATTAAATTGGATCATTAATGATTGCTTTTACAAAGCTAACAGTAAAATTAACTTCAAAACCCAACATAATCTGAAAAAAGCAAAATTTAAAAAGTGTTTCGATGGCAAAAACACATACCATATCACGCCAACCAGAAAACGGACGAGCTTCAAGAATATTATTTACTCTGTTCTGGGTACAAGATGGGATTGACAGTAGTTCGATTGAAGTAGCTGTATTTAAAAATTCGAAAACCTTTTTTTTTGTTCCAGTCATATAATTTGAAACTTCAACATCTGAATCTGCATCGCTACAACAAAACAATATAATACATGACTAAATTGTTTAATTTAGTTAGAATGGTTTTTCCACTCAATATATGGTTGTTACTAGCTCATTAATTTTTTATTGTTATACAGTAAAAAATTTATTTATACAATATAAAATTCAAATAATTTACATCTTTCTCCATCTTCAAGATCTCAATTTTTTTCATTACAAATCCAAATTAACTTACCTTCAATAATTATTAGTTGAGAGTATAATTATGGGGAAGAAAATGGTCTCGGTGGAGATCTAAAATAAGCTTAAATAGTAATGAACTATTTATTGAAACTGATTTTGATCAATATTATAGGTCTTCTTCAGGGCTTGCAACGTAGGTCATAAGTAATTTGTTTTAGTTCACCACCATACTTGTGACCTACATTAGAAGCCCTAAAGAACTTCAATGCGGGTCGAATCGCCGGCTCCTAGTAAATATTTTATCACTATTTCACGAATTATTTGGTTTTACATCCACCTAAACCATTTTCTTCTCCAAATAATAAAAAAAACAAATAAAAAACATGGGTGGTAGAAAAAAGGCTAATAATTAAGAAAGACATTTATTAACAATAGATTGTCAGTAACTCAAAATAAATATGTATATTAAAAAAATAAAATAAATTGTTATTACCTATCATAAACGTTATCTGACCAAGTGTCAACATCATCATCATTGACTTCTTTTTTGGCTTTTTTAGCTATAATGAAAAAAATTAATTATTCAAGGTAAAATAGTAAACAAAATTAAGGTAAATTGAAAAACTATATTTTTAGAATAGAATTTAGTAACTTTTTTCTGGAACTAATTTCCTTTAGAATAACAAACATGAACAGAAAAGGAAACATAATATCTTTCTGGCAAGAATGCTTCATAATACAGACCATAAATTATTTAAAAAGTGCCAAAAAAGTAAATAAAAATAAAAAGGACGAATCATGACAAGATATTAACCAATTAAAGAGGATAAATAATTTAATAACAACAGTTAAAGGATGAGCTAGCATGCAATCATTTCTTTACATAACATTTATCTTCTTTTTTTTTTAATGTAGAAAGAAAAAATAATTTAGATAGACAACACCAGATTTATAGAGCCCATAAATAAATATTCAAATTGTACTTATTTATTCAATGAAATTTACTAATGTGGCAAAGTCATAACATGGAAATATGCATATGAACCATTAAATGTATAACCATGATGGCAACATATAATGTCCCTGCATTCCAGTATTGGAACTTTTTTTGTTAGTTAAATTCTCATTTCTGCATTTTTGCATGTTGTTTCAAGCTTGCTAGTCATTGATTTGATCTGATCATTCAGGTAATCATTTAAGTCATACTGTATTACATATATTTGAACGTCACGTGCTATTAATTATATTAAACTGAATAATATAAAATAAAATAAAGAAAAATAGAGTAAACCCTAAAAGTACATTTTTAATAATTTGCTGGTAAAATATTTTAGATCTAGTTATTTTATAATATTTTAGCATATTACATATTCCATGTGCAGTCATTTTTTATAAGGTGAGTTGATCATATTTTCTTCAAATAAAAATAATATTTATCTGGTAATAGAATACTATTTATCAGGATAAAATATGATTACCTTCAGCATATGGTTAGCTTTATTTCAAGCCTTAATGGGAAATCACAATACTTTTCTTAGTCTTAGAATAATAATCTTCCATGGATAAGTCCAAGACTACATTATACCTCGAGTTAGCAGACTTGAAAACACATGCAAAGGTGCTACTTTATATTCACATATTATATTAATTAACTAATATAATCAAGCAAGCAAGTTATCCCAAAACAAAGAGCATGCTTAAAAAAAATAAGAACCATTTACATTTCAAATTAAACATATTAGAAACGGTTTCAACGGCGACCCCACCGCCCGGTCATCAGACCACAATCAGCCCCTGGTCCTCCAGGTTGGGGGAGGATTTACTCTGACACGCATGCACTAGACACAGCAGACTATACGCACTCCACACTTGCAGATTAAGGACATCTACAGTAGACACCCTGAGGTGACCACCTCTAGGTAGCCGCCCCGGATGGGGGAGCATGTCGGGATGCTCCAAAAAGGCACTCCCTTTATCCGACTTGGAAGGCAAGGTTTGATTGCCCTCCCTCCTTAAATTTAATTTATCTTCAATCCTCAGAGAGAAATAGCCGGACAGTCAAAATGGAATAGACCTGGAATTCGCCTTAAGGACCGACGACTTGGACAGTGGAATGTCATTATACCGACTGGGGTTGCTTCGGCAGCATATCATAGATACTTATAGATTGGTCCTTGTTGCCCTTCAGGAGGTGAGATGGACTGGGAATGGACTAATTGAAAAACGGCATCATACAATCTATTACAGTTGCCACAAAGAACAGCATGCTTTTGGTATGGGATTCGTTGTGAGAGGTAAAGCAAGAGGGATGGTAATCAATTTCAAATCAATTAAACACAGAATATGTGTACTACGCTTTAAAGGAAGGCTTCAGAACATTAGTGTTTTCAGTTGCCATGCTCCAACAGAAGTTTCTACAGACAATGAAAAAGAAGAATTTTAAGAAATTCTAGACAAAGCCTATGGCGATGGTCCGAAAAGTGACCTAAAACTCATGTGTGGTGACTAATGGATTGGAAAAGAGGAGGTATTTATACCAACGATAGGTAAATACAGTCTACATGAAGAAACCAATGATAATGACCACCGACTTATTAACTCTGCAGCAGCCCAAAACATGGTTATTGGAAGTATCTTCTTTCCCAGTAAGAGAATCTACAAAGGAACCTGGAGATCCCCAGACGGAAAAACTGTTAATCAAATTGACCATATTCTGATATGTGCCAGGCATTGGTCAAATTTGATCAGAACACGGGTTTTTCAGGGTGCCAATATTGACTCGGACAACTACTTAACTGTGTCCAGAATCAGAGCCAAGTTTCTGAAAGGGATAAAGCACAAATCTAAAATTGTGGAAAGAATTGATACTAAGAAAATCAAAGGGCCAGAAAAGTGCGAAGCGTATCAAAGTCAATTATATATACAACTAAGGAATAACCTGAGAAGTACTTCTGATAATGAAGATAAACAGGAGGGTTGGGAAGCATGCATGAATTCCATCACAAAAGCAGCAAAGGATGTTCTTGGCAATAAAGAAAAGATTCAAAGATCAACATCGTTCGATAATGAATGTGCCCAAGCAAGGGAAGCGAAGAATGTTGCACACAAGATTATGATCAAAAGAAAGCATATGAGAGGATCAACAGAAGAATATATAAATCTGCAGAGGAGGGATAAAAAGCTCCTCAGGCAGAAGAAAAGACAATGGCACCACAAGCAGCTTGAGGTGATAGAAGAGCTGAGAAACTTAAGAGAAATTTCTAGGTTCTACCAGAAAATAAATCAAACCACAGCTGGCTGGCTTTAAACCTAGAACAAAAATTTGTAAATCTGAAGATGGAAGTCTGTTGACCGAAAAAGAGGCTATAAGGGCAAGATGGAGACGGCATTTTGAAACAATCCTGAAAGAAGATGCGCAGGATGAAGGTGGAGCAACATTTTTTGAGGAAAATAATGAACTAGATCCACCAGAATTTGAGGATATGATGGAGGCAATCGGAAGACTGAAGAATAATAAGTCACCTGGTGATGATGGAATTCCTGCTGAATTATACAAGAACAGAACAGAAACCCTGCACAAAGAATTATATACTAATATAATTACCCATACTATCAATATGGGTTGAAGATAAAATTGAGAGGCAATGGAAGAAAGGCATCAAATGCCCTATTCATAAAAAGGGAGACTTACTTGAGTGTGCCAACTACCGTGGTATTACGCTACTTCAGTGTGCATACAAAGTATTGTATAATATCCTTTATCAAAAACTCATTCCATTTGCTGAAAGAGAAATAGGAGACTACCAGGCAGGTTTTCAAAGAGGTAGGTCGACTATCAACTAGATTTTTAGCCTTAGGACCATCCGGGAGAAGGCAATCGAATATAAAATGCCTACATATCACCTCTTTATAGATTTCAGAGGCGCCTATGACAGCAACAAACGTGTCAAACTCTATTAGGCTATGAGAGAGTTAAGAGTACCCTCAAAGTTAATTCACCTTGTAGCAATGACAATGGATGAAACATATTGTGCTGTCAGAATGCAGGGGGATCTCTTTCCTGAATTCAAGACTATAAGAGGTTTAAGGCAGGGAGATGCCTTGGCATGTCTATTATTTAATATTGCATATTAAATATGCCTTGGAAAAGATTGTTAGGAAGTCAAAAATCCAGACCAACAAAACAATTTATAACAGGCTAGTTCAATTATTAGGCTATGCGGATGATTTAGATATTGTGGCTCGCTCATTCGAAACAATGAAGACAACATTCAAGATGGAGGCGGCAGAAGAGATGGGTCTAAGCATCAACGAAGAAAAAACTAAATATATGAGGACAGGTAATCTACAAGCAATGTATTACAGGAGTTTGTAGAAATAGGTCCTTACAAGTTCCAGAAGATTGATAGCTTTACTTATCTCGGAAGTGTTGTTACCTCGTCAAACGATATTTCTCAGGAAATAAAAAAGAGAGCCATCAACGCTAATAGATATTATTTTGGGCTGAGGAAGCATCTAAGGAGCTCACTACTAACACGGAAAACAAAAGTCATGCTGTATAAGACCCTGATTAGCCCAGTCCTGAACTACGCTTCTGAAACATGGACTAAATCTAAGGCCAAGGAAAAAGAGCTGGCTGTTTTCGAAAGAGTGCAGCTCTGCATAGTTTTCAGATCTATTTGTGTAAATGGTCAATGGAGAAGGCGAACCAACCGAGAAGTTTACGAGACGTTTGGGAAGCCCGACATTATTACCTGGATAAAAATTAATAGATTAAGGGCCGGCCATGTGGCCAGAATGAGTGAGGGGATCCCTCGAAGAAGCTGCTGGAGGGAAAGTTGGACCATGCCAGAGGCATCTTAAACGGTTAAATGAATTGTGCGAGAAACGGTTCTAAAAATAAGGAAGATTGAATAACAACTTAAATATAACCCGATAAACAATATCAGGACAAGGATTACCTAGGTGTTCCATCTTTAGCAATCAGAATTAAATTAAATTGATAAAAAGAAAAAAAAATTGATCATTCGTACATTAATATTTGTATTAATTTAGATGTGTACAATTCATCTAAGATAAAAAGTTCCGTAGAAACAAACGATTGTGACATAGGCTAATGGTCAACAATATGTTCTTAAGACTAAATGAACTCAGAAATGGGTTGATCTGTTTAAGCTGCACATACAAATTTTGATCCAATTGCAATACTGTAATTAATGGCAGGAATAAACCTGGTAGTGGTAGGAATATAAAAAAAAAAGACATACAAATTAAAATCTACTTTATCATTGATAACAGTCATCAAAATTCAAAGGTTCTTGTAGTCAAATTCATTGGAGAATTGAATTGCCCTTCAAATGAGGATATTTTGATGACGCGAAAATAAAATATTTATCTTAACTTTTTTTCCATTCTTAGGATGTTATTATTGAAAACATATGTAGAGGGCTTTAAGTCGAAGACATTACTCAAGTTTCATCACAATCATTAAAAGCTGCTTTAATAAGAAATCAAGTTTCAAATAGGCATCAAGGACTAAGACTAATCAAAATGAAATAAGAAAAGCAACACAAATGGACGACTCGGTTTCCTTTCCATCCATAGTTCCTAAGGGCTCTGAGACCGAGCTCGAATAATTTTTCACTTATTCCTTTCCTTGGTAGTATTTTTCATCTGGATCATAAATTTCCATTTTGCATTTCTAACTCATGTATGTCGTTAAGAGTCTGCCCACCTGTCCTATCACTACTTGTTCAGTTTCCATGAACTATTTTGCTTATCTGTCTCTGAGAGTCTGCACAGATGTATAAGATAGCACAGATGACTGACTTTCTTCCATTTTTTTTTTATTTAGTGACAACATTTTATTGTTTTTACACTTTTTTTTTGTTTTTCCTGTCATCATTCACAGAAAGCTCATTTATATTTCATTCTACTAATCATCATATTAATTGTAAGTAATTTTCTAGTAAAATACTAATTTGTTAGCACTATTTATTTCCTTTTTTCCAATTATGGGGCTGATTTGGTGATATGGTGTGCAAGGTTAGCTTGCGTAATTCTGCTGTTGAGAATATGTTCGGGTCGTATAGGTCATTCACATTTGTTATTATTACCACAAGCAGTTTTTTAAAAACAAAATCTAAATATATTCCATTTTCATTTTGGAACTGGGGGTTGCATATATATTGACTAAACTCTCATAAAATATAACATTTATGACTCATATTTTTATAAATGGAAGGTAACCGTAGAATGAATACAATGACTCACCATTACCAATCAAAAAGTAGTGAAGTAGGAAGCAGACAATTGAAAATAATAACAGTTAATCTCATACGCATCCCTCAACATTGACTCAGCAAACTTTTTTTATAATGTCCTTGTTCTCCAAAACTCACTTGGTGTGGGATACAACCCAACCCGTGGGATATTCCAGTTTTTAAAAAACAAAACAACTTTATTATATTTTTCAGAATTTATTAATTAAATAAATTATGGGAAACATACTGTTGTCTCTATAAATATTCAAAGTAGTATTTAGGTTATACTTCTTTCAACACATTCAGTGTTGAGGACTTGAAAATTGAGGTAATTTCATGTAAACATTCTAACCTGCGCGGTTAGGTAAACATTAAATCATTCCAGTAAATTGAAACATTCAAAGAGGTCCTTTAATTATTATTAATACGATGACTCTGCATTATTTGCAATAATGGAATTTCTTATTCATATCAAAATACATTCCAAAATCACATACTTTAAACAAAGAAAGTTTATGGCTGATGTTTATATTTATTTATATTTACCAATGCAACTAGCATTGTTGATCTATAAATAAATCAACTACCTACTGGAAATAAAAATACCTTTTTTGTTTCTATGCTTCTGTTCAGTAATTGTTTCTGTTCTATATTTTACCTTCTTCTTTGTTTTATCTTCTTTTGAATTGTTTTTTCTTGATTGTTCTACTTTATTTTTGGTACATATTTTATCAATATGGCCTACATTTAGACGATTATTACATTTATAATTTTTTAGACGACATTGCGATTCTAAATGATCACCACTTCCACAAACTTTACACTTAGCAGTATATTGAACATTTAGTTTGATTATGCTAGTGTAAACCGCTTTAATGTTAGGAGGAAATATTTTGATAATTTTTTGTTCAATTTCGCCCCCTTCCAAAACTTTTTTTTGCTGTTCTGAACCGCAAACTGAAAGATAAGCGTAACAATAAATTACTCACAATTTATCCTCGCAAATCTACAATTAGCTAATGATCTCAAATAAATTGTTAAATAACTATGGCAAACTACTGAGTGTTCTTGAAAAATTATGAAACTTTTTCTAAAAGCTTTAATACTTATGTACTTCAATAAGGCACAGCAACTTGGAAATGAATTTTTATAACAGCATTCTGACTATTGAGAAAACAGGCAACAATAATTTTGATTTAAAAAAATATATATTTAAATGCTACACAATTACAATATTAGAACATTATTCAATATTTCTTAATTGAGTAGAATATGATTTTGAACTAAAAGTGATATTTAACAAGGTTGAAAAGTTGATTGAGAACAATAATGCTTTGATAGACCAGAACGAACTTCTTTAAAATCTCCAGAAAGTTAACTGGTCATGAAGAACCAGATCATGACTTCCACTGGGTAAGGACACAAGCAGTGGGTGTGAGCTTTTTAGTCTGCTGACAGTAGTCACTTAATATGAGTAGACAGGGCAGTGCGTTTTCCCAAGAGAGAGTTCCTATTTACCAATTTAATAACTTCCTAATTAATTAAATAACCATCTTGGACAGTCTTAGTTTTGAACACTTAATGCAAGAGTCTAATATTGTTTTTAAGATGGCTGTTTCAACTAAAAATAATTAAACTTATCGAACAATATCTGAAAATATAAGTATTTTAGAAAACTGTTCCTATTATGAAGTAGTAACAGACTATACACTTCTACAAACATATCTAAAGAAAGAACAGGCTTAATTAGCAACACAATTAATAAGTTTCAGCCATTATTGAATTTTATATTCCTCTTATTGAATCACCGACCAACAATGGGAAATGCTTCACAGTCCTGCTCAAGAGTGGCTTAGTGTTGAACACCCTAACCTATGTATTTTTTAGTTCACAAAATATTATAAACTGTAATGGTTGTCACTGAGGTAAAATACTCATTGATAGGAAGTAAAATGTATAAAATTTATTTAAAGAGACTATTTCAGGAGATTCATGATGCAAGTTGAAAACTAAAGCCAATTGTTGGTAGCAGTTACTCTTTGGATTCGCTATTCTTGATAAGTATAAGAAAATTGATTCATAATAATAACGCCTGTGATATAACTTCATCATGATGTGGCCTAACCCACAATATGACCAAAGATATTAAAAGTTTGTACAGATAAAGTTAAGTTTCTACAGATAAACAAAGAACTATATTCATAAAATTCCAAGCAAATAATTTTTAAAAAAGGAGTCTTCAACTATAAATTCTCAAAAGACAAGTAAAGAGATGACCAGGTGTACTAGAATTTTTGAAATCTTCTAATGAAACAATAAAAAAAAAGTGTTCTGCAAGAATTTAAACAAAACCTTATTAACCCTATGACAGGCATGGGTATCTTTTTGATACCTGTAAAACAGTTTTCCATGAATTTGAAGGCACATGATTGCAGAGTGAGGATCTTCTTCACTTTTAATAGTAGACCTGTCCGTGATAATCCCGATTCCATTCCCACCCCACTCTTGTCTGTATCAAATTGATACTTGTGCCATTTAGTGTGTTTTTTCACTAGTTCAAGATTACAACTTCTATTACAATTTCATTGGTAATTAACATATCAAATTTTCTTCATGCTTCCATGTAAAGACCATTGTTAGAAAATTGATGCTTGCCCCCTTGCGTGTAGGCTTTTCTTTTTTTTTTTTCGTTTTCTGATGTCTGGGGAGAAAATAATTTACAATTTGACCAGACGACTAGTAAAGAGTACATATCTTTGATTTGACCACAGAAGGCCAAGATGATGAGGATAGTGTTACTGGTGAGTGCTAACAAATAGAAGAAGGGGTGGTGATTCTGAAACTTAAGTGTACAAACAAATACATACATCAATACAACAATGAAGGCAAATTTTTCAAGAGGGAGAGATGTCAAATTATCCGATCCAGTCAGAAATTTATACACTACCCTTGTTAGTTATTACAAAAGTCTGTGGAAAAATTGATTTTCACTTGTAGGCTGTATGACCACAATTTTTTATGGTAAGTGTGTACTAGTTGATCGGAACACAGTTTAGAACTGTAGTGACCACAAGTTATAAACATTATGTAGGATGGAAATAGTTAGGTGCAGTCAAAATTTTCACCAAATAGCTCAGTTACACGGTTCACCTAGCCGCACCTCATTCTATTTGCCCTGAAGATGACCTACAATATAAGTCGAAATGTCAGCGCAATTAATAAACATTCCTCACTTATTTGGTGTTTATCTTGACTGCACTCCCCAACTATTTCCATCCTACATTACATCTTCCAGTCAACTATTTTCCTCTCTAATAAAAACATCATGGATTAATGTTATAGACAATTTGATGAATAATCAAAAACCTTCATAAGGACAGGGTTTACCAAACTGCAGGGCCATTGTTACGGTAAATCTAAGGTCAGTATTTAAATATTTTTTAGAATGTTTTCAATGTTTATTTGCTACTTCTCAATTCAACTACTGGCTGATCTCTTCCAAATCAATCAACACCTGAGCGATTCAGTTAAATTAAGTAGAACTACAATCTTAACCTTATCAAGTACCACAATAAAGGTCTCAAGTGGAAATACATATTGTAAAAAAACGAATACTAACTTGTGAAAACTGTTTAAAAAAAAAGAAGCTTATCTTAAAACACATAAATTAAATCAACAAAAAAGCCTTAGTTTGCAATTAACTGACTGAATAGCTTCATTTTAAAGAAAACTGTATTCTAGAAGGAATGATACTAAAGAAACAATCATTATACCAAGCTAATCACTTACGAAACATACTAATTCACAAAACCCAAGGGATAACCAAACAAGTAATTTATTCATAGTAGCCTCCCGATGATTCAAGGCCTATGGTATTTCTTAAGCATATATTTTTATTTCTACAGCAAAAAAAGGACTTTAATTTGAAAAATGGAATTATTATTCATAGGTAGAATTAAATTTTAGATTAATAATACAGGAATGCATTAATTTGTTGAATAGTTATCCATAAGTAAAAGTGAAGATAATAATTCAATAAAGATTATTCATTCAGTTAACAAAAAAGCATTTAATTGATTATTTAATATTATAATGAACAACATAAAGTGTGACAAAATGCAGAAATTTATTGATTTGGTTACATAAAACCATAGTCAATAATACTAATACATCTAATAAGAAACTGCTTAGTTTTCATTATATTACCGAATTGTGCATTAGCCAAGTTCTATTTATGTTATTTAAAATACCAGAGTCAATCATCAGCAGCCAACTGTTTCACTAATAAGGCAACACTGCTGAATTGAAGTCTAATCTAACCACAGTACCAGATCAAAACAAAACAAAATACCTTTTTTCTTTTCTTTCCTATCATCCAATGTTGATGCTTTACGTTTAATTCCATTTTCACTTTTTTCACTAACACTGTTTTTAACATGTTTTTTTTTAGAATGACCTGAATTCATAGTCCTAATTCTGGAATACTTTTTCGTAGGCTCTGGAAAAATTTAGTGAAAAATAATAAGTATATTTCATTAAATGATTAAAACAACTTAATATATTTGAGTAAATTTGCCAACAATGAATATTATTTTACCATCTTGTTCCTCTTCTTCCGAATCTGAAACAATCGCAGGACTATTACGATGTTGTTTTTTCCTAATAATACTGTCTTGGCTATCTGAATCAGAAATAGAGTGTATACTATTTGTTACTGTTTGAACACTTTCTATCTTTAAGGAAGAAGTTTTTATTTCTTCCTCTTCTTCTTCTTCGCTCCCATTTTCTTTCTGAAATCTCTCTTAAAAAAAAAAAAAAAAAGTAAATAAAACAATAAAGTTAATGAATTAAAATTTCAATATTCCAGTTTAACACGTAATCCAAACAATAAATAAATCACATATGGAGTTATTTAAAACAATTCATTGATGAATTTTAACTAATTAAAATAAATTTGGGAAAAACCAAAATCAATCAAGAGGAAAAGTAAAACTAAATAATATTTTTGTTTTGTTAGTTTAGAAAGAAGCTGTTATAATGCTTTAAAAGATAAATATTATCCATTAATAAAACAGTTTTTTTTTGTTTGCATACAAAGTAACTCCTCAATTGTTGCAGAGGGCACAATAATACTCAATCCATTATGGTAAGTAAATGAAACTAAATCTGAACTACTATGCTTTTGATAATCCATTCTGGATATGAAGTTTTTACTGAAATTGTACGAAGCACAAAGTTTTTATGAAAAATTATACTGGTATGTAAAAAAAATAAATACACCAGACAAACTGCATTAATAGAGGTAGGATGATAATAAGAAAGTTAAAGTGATCATTCTTAAATTATTTCCCACAGCTGATGATTTCTAAATTTTAGACTAGACTATAACATCTTAATTCGAGGGATTAAAATTCTAAAATATCCCAGATTTATTCTAAAAGAGTCCATATTTATTATATTTCATATTTTGCACTCACAACAGAAAACAAAAGTAATTTCAACATAGTTCTTAAAATTTATAAATAGTTTGTAGCACACTTTTAAACAATGGTTTCACCATGACTGTCAGGAAAACTTTTACTAAATCCCACCAAAACAAACAGTTGAAAAAATTAAAGCCCTTACTTTACATTTTATGTGGTTCATGAAAAACTATGTCCCACCCTAGTTTAAATTTATCTCTATCTATCTCTTGATGAATCCGGTTAAAGTAGCTGAAATTCATTCATGAACTATTATTCTAAATCAAATGAGTAATTGGCTTTTGTTAGATATCCAATAATGGTGATTTTGTAATTAAATTGGTTTATATATATTATATATAGATATATAATAGTGAACCAATTTAATTACAAATAACATATATATGTGTGTGTGTGTGTGTGTCAAGAATTGTGTGTTTAATGTACACAGCATTTAATCTACGTAATCCCAATACACAGGTGTGCACAGCCTATTGTAGCTTGCAACCAATTAGCTTCTAATTACCCAGTTGCTATGGCTACTAGATGGTTTATCTCCTTAAGCATAGGCCTTGCATTAGATTATATTGTATTTAATGATGTTATGATTGTTGTTATTTGCACTTAAAAAATTTATAAATCACATTAAAAATTATGGTTTTCATTGTAAAACGAAACATAATCTTTCATTACATTACCATAAAACAAAAACTGCCTAACACCTAAGGAGGAACCAGAGCTATATCTGGATATTTACATTTATTTTTCCCAATTGTAGGTTCAAACTGAATAATATTAATTTTAAATTGCCAGTGGGGTACCCTCTGCTGGCCTAGCGGCAGACCAATCACCTGTATTCCAATAGTATAATTGTTCAAATCACTCGAACTCCCCTTGAATAATTGTTACATGTTTCTCTGTCTACTGAAAGTACCAAAAAAAGTAATCCAAATCTTTCATAGACAAACTTATTATAGTTTATGTGTGCCGATGTTTTGACCTACTTTGTAGGCCCTCTTCAGGGCCAATAGGAGTGGCTACTCGGTGCAAAAAGTAACTGGCATATAAAATACGTTATAAAGACCAGGTCCTTTTGGGGTGGACTTTACGGCTTACTATCATGTATTTTGGTTTTTCCTCATTTACCTATAAGCCGATTTGGTCTGCTTCTATCATTAGCGTCTTAGTGAGTCTCACGATATCCTTTTCATTACTTCCGAGGATTGCTATATCATCGGCGTAAGCAAGAATTTTATGCTTCACCCCGACGTGCACCCCGCCATTCACTCTTGATGTTATTCCTATTACCTTTTCAAGGGCTATGTTCAACAGTTAAAGCGAGAGTCCCTCTCCCTGCCTTAGGCCAGTTCCAACTTCAAAAGCCTCAGACACATCTCCCTGTATCAAGACTCTGCATCGGGGGTCGTCTGGACATGCCTTAGTTAATCACACCAATTTTCCGAGAAAACCCAGCTCAGTCATGATCTTGCATAGACAGTTTCTCTCGATGGAATCATATGCAGCTTTGAAATCGACAAATAAGGCGTGTACATCCTGGTCCACTTCCCATCGTTTTTCGAGTACCTCTTTCAGTATGAATATCTGGTCTACCGAAAAAACGTATGGGAAAACCTTTGGTGGCCGAAAAACCTCGAAATTTTTGGAGTTATTTCAGTTTTTGGCCTATATCTCCTAAACGGTGCGGTTTTGATTAAAAAACATCAGTAACAATTTTTAATGTAGATTAAATTTGCTATGATTGGAGCCCAACCGCAGATGCTCCTCGATGATATCCCCAGCTGGCCAAAGTCCCACATTTGACTGTAGTGTTACGTTTCGCACTCGGTCTCTTCTGTTCTTCCCTTCCATTCTTCTTATATATTGCATCTCCATGGCTTGGAGTTGGTTCTTGTCCTTTTTGGTTAGAGTCCAAGATTCACTTAAATAGGTGAGAATTGGTAAGTAAGTGTTTTTATAAACTACTTTTTTTTTGTGGTTTTTTGACACTTCTTTTTTCCCGATGAATCCTTTCTTGAGGGAATTAAAACACCTACTGGCAGCTTTTATTCGTTCTTTTATTTCGCCATCTATCCAGCCGTGTTCGTTAAGGTGTGCACCGAGATATTTAAAATCCCTTACTTGCTCTAACGTCACGTTGTTTAGTCTTAGGACTCAGTCCCCATGCTCGCTTTTTCTTCCTATTCTCATGATTTTGGTTTTCCCTGTATTTATTGTCATGTTAATCACGTCCAACTATTCTTGTAAGATGCGTAAATTGGAGGTTCCTGCAGTTGATTGCAAAAATAATTATGTCATTGACAAATGCGAGGATACTGAGGTGGGTTGGCCTAAGGTTCTATACTCTAGTTAGTACGGTTTATAATATCTTCCTTTCTGATCCTGTCGAAGGCCTTTGTGAGGTCGACAAAACAGGTAAAGACTTACTTGTTCTTTTCTATGATCTTTTCAGATGTTTGTTTCAGTGTGAAGATAAGGTCTTAGGTGCTTCTATTTACTCTGAATCCATATTGGTCTTCCCCCAGCATTGGTTTTACTGCATTCTTAAGACGTCTCTCTAGTATTTTGGAGTATATTTTACAGGGTACACTAAGAAGGGAGATTCCTCTGTGGTTGTGGCAATCTCTTTTGTCTCCTTTCTTAAATATTGGTATTATGACAGAGATTTCCCAGTCTTTTGGCACTACTTTATTCTTCCAAACCAAGTTTAGGAGATGTTGAAACATCTTTTCCTCTGTGGTCCCCAGGTATTTGATCATCTCTGGCGTGATGCCATCCATTCCTGAAGCTTTTCCTAGTTTGAGAGACGCTAATACTTCTGATATTTCAACTTCATTAATGAAGTTGTTTTCTTCCCAGAATGATTGTAGAAGATGGTTCAGATCTGTTGCTTCCTGATGGCTGCTATCCATCTCCAGTAGCTCCCTGAAGTATTCGGTCCATCTGTTCCGTTGCTGAGAACGATCACTTCTTTGTTCTTTATATGCTTTATTGCTGGCTCGCTCTCCTTACGCATAACCCGAATAGCCCTGTAGAACAGGTTTTGGTTTTCTCGGAAATTTTCTTTTATCTTGTTTCTGAAATCCTCCCAGGCCTTCCTTTTTGCAGCTACGACGACATCTTTGGTCTTCCTTGCTTGTTCCTTATAGAACTTCTGGATCTTTCAGTTTGTATGATTTTATTTTGAACAAAGGTTTAGGGTTTTTTCCTGGTTTCTTTTGTTTTCCTTTAGCAATTTTCATGTCCAAGATAAGTAGGTAATGGTCGCTGCCGATTTCAAACCCTCATTTTGTTCTTACGTTCAGTAAGTTCTTTCTTTGATCCCTAGGTGTCAGGAAATAATCAATGATCGACTTTTCTCTTCGACTCGGTTCCTCTCTGGTGTATTTATGAACACTTTTGTGGGGAAGATACTGTCGGTGACGATCATTTCATTTGCAAGGCAGAGGTTCAATATTCGTTCTCCGCTGTTGGTTAGGTGGTCTTCTCCATGAACTCCTAGCACACCCTTCCACCTTTTTGCATCGTTACCAACTCTTCCGTTGAGGTCTCCCATAATGATAGGTATACCCTCACTGTGGTCCAGCTCTCTCTGTAGCGTTTCAAAGAATGAATCCTTCTCGGACACCATCATCTCTATATGCAATGAATAGGGTATATAGTGCTTCTTCAGTTGTTAGCTTGACCAATTAGAGTCTATCATTTATTGCTTTCCAGTGTATGATCAGGTGAGAAATGTCCTAATGGAAAAAGCAGGCCACTCCACTTCTTGCAAGCTCTTGAAAACTTACTTCTGAGTGAATGAGTATGTGTTCCCCTACTTCTGTTTCTCTGATGCCTTTTTTCTTGGTCTCCGTAATTCCCAATATGTCCACCTTCGCTTTTTTCATCTCTTCAGCCAATTCCAATTCCTTAACAGTTGACACTCCAAGTTCCTAGTCAACAAATACTTTTTCCGTGCCATGTCCTGTACCATGATATCTGATCGGCTCTATTTCTAACTATTCTTTTCATTGTTTAATCTCGAGATAACGGGGTATGGGCCCGTTACCCCAAAGCCTGATGGAGGGATTGCCTCCTTGGAGTCGTCAGGCCGGCTCTCTCTCTGATTCGCTGCTTAGATTATACAGCAGTTAATTACCTGAGACGGTGTGTTTATTGCATGCTGCTGTACATTAGGTTTTTCAGAGACAATGACTCCTTTTTGACACCCATCAGGCTGCAGAGAGGCTTTCACGTCTCTGTTAGCCTACTCAAAGACTGTCTCCTGGGGGTACCATTTAGAGGTAGAGGTCGGTCTTAAACCCCCGGGCTCAAATTATAGAGAATTTAATCTACATTAAAAATGGTCACCCATCTTGTTTATCAAAAACGCACCAATTAGTAAATATAAGCCAAACACTGTATATGTATATATTTATTTTAATGGTTATGTTTTTATTTAAGGTATTTTTTCCATGTTTTTTTCCTATCCGCAGCTCTATTATGCTGTTTTATAAGATTTAATTTTTTTTTTTGTTTAAATGTTATTTGTGATTTTATTTGCTATGTTTTGGGCTAGACACTATTTTTGTTTAAATAAAACTGCGTTATTCTAATAGGACACGTATCCCAGAATTAAAATGTTTTTCTATTCTATTTCTAATTCTATTACATATATGTATCTTTAAAAGTGTTAATTAATATTCTCTGTAGAAAATTAATATATGTTTTTGATCATGATTAACTTTTTTAATATTATTTATAATTCAATAAAATTATAACAAGAGGACTGCACAGAGCTTCCATCGCCGATGTTGATAAATATTGTTTTGTTGATTCCACATAAAAAAACAAAACATATCAAACTCTTTAGTCCAATGGTCCCTAGAAACTGAGGAAGAAAAAAAACCCGATGAATCTGCTTTATTTTACATCTCGGGTTTGAAAATGAATTTAAAATAGCAATAACTATCAAGATAAAATATCAAAGAAGATATTTTCATAAGTCTAGTAAATATTAAAATGTTTTTAAATTATTAATAAAAGTAGTTTTGTGTGCAATTTGTTAAAAACTGAACATGATGGCAGATTTTGATTCGACAAAAAAAACCTAAATCTTCAGAAAAAAATCAGTACTGTACCGATTCTGAGGCGATCTTAAAATCGATAGTGTTTTCAAAACGTCACCGATAACCCTATAACCTACCTCAATAATGAATAAATCCGAGAAGATAAAATAAGATAAGAAATAATAAGAGAGCTCGATACAATTATTAAAAAAAAACAAAAAAAAACATTCCTCCAATGAACATCATAACATCGCATAAATCCGAGAAATTATAATAAATCGATACAGGAGAGCTACAATCATAAAATCCCATTTTTTGTTTTTAATTTTGTAATGATAACACAATAATTGACCTCGATATCAATTGGCAATCAATATTTTTTGTTAAATCATCGATTATTTTTTTTAATATTTCCAATATTGAAAAAAAATCGAATAGCATATTGAGTGATATGAATGAAACGACTAGATTTCTATAGGTGTATATGTATACATAAACAAAACAAATCAATACTTTAGTTGGCAACAGCTTCAATCTGAAACAATTGAAGTTTTCTATCCAATTTGTTTGTTTTAGTTCCATAGTACCCCGTGCCCACCATCGGAAAATTATACCACTGATGGAGAACTGCAGTAGAAACATAAAATTTTGTTTGAGTTACCCACTTAGTTAATATTGTCTTGAGATATAAGGTATTGAATAAAATATTTTTTTATTTTAGGCGTGTTAGATAGATACAAAAATTAATTTTAATATTAAAATAAATATTTCTTAATCTTATTTCACTGTGTACTCCGTATTAAAACGACAGTCCTAAATTCGAAATATTGCAATAAGAAGTAGCTTGTTTTATTTTTCAAATCAACGCATTCCATTTTTTACATTTAAATTAAAAAACAATACTAATGCTATATTATGTACAACGGTTTAAGAAGTCAGGAACAGTGTCTTTGTGAATAGCCAATTTTTAAAGATGTTTATAATTAAACTGATCAAGAACCTCAAAAGAGTAGTTCCTCGATCCGTTGCTAGACAACGTCGATAAAATATTACATAAATAAAAACTCTTTTATATAATAGAGATATATTAATCAAACTAATAATTTACATGTAGATAATATTTATTCATTCGGATAATTTTATTTGAAGTAATAGATCACAGATAAATTTTAATCTATCAGTATCTAAGGATAACGGATGATGTGGTTATCAATTTGCGAACGCATCGAATCATAAACGATTTTTTCCCGATATCAGTTATCTATATTTTAAATTTACTTATCTCTGAGCTATAATTACTTCTACTTCATAATGCACTCACTAGCAAGACAGTTAATCTTGTTATTGATTTTTATAATCTTTAAACTTGGCATATGCAGGGTTAAAGCTGAAGTTTAAATTTTAAAAATATAATTTAGACTATAAAAAAAAAACACTGGTCGCTGCGGTAAGTAGGTGAGACCGCAATGTCAGCAGTGAAATTTATTTTTTTAAGCGGTCAAGATCACTAGTGTCGGCACTACAGATTTATGAAATGGTGGGGTATAAAGGAATGGTGGGAGGAGTATTAAAACATCAATATCAGTATCTAGAGGCTGGGTGAGCCTAAGGTGGATTCTAGATCCCATAAGATCCATTTCCGGCAGCTAACAGACTAAATAATTCTTGTGAGCAGCGAGATATGAACCAGGATTTTCGGCATGGCAACTCAGTGCTCTACCACTGAGCCACTCCGCTCCCTATTTACATTAGATATTTCTATTAACGAATATTGGAGTCAATGAACCATAGTCATTCTCCCCTGTGCACCCATTCACCGGTGTTCTTGTTTCATTATTTATCGTTTCTTTCGATCAGGACCGTAAATGTAAAAAGGGTACTCGTAGCATAATTAAGAGGACAGAAAATTTATATTTAAAGTTTCCAATAAAACATATTTGTTACTGTTTTTCAATTATTTTGAACTCAAATCAGTAATTTAAATGATTTAATGCTATGAGCTAGTGATATTTATTATTCAGCAAATAACTGACCACAAAACCGCAATGAAGAAAATCGTGAGTGACTAGGCAACTGAAACATCAAGGTTCTAATTCTTGAAGGTAACCTCCGCTCTATCACGAACACCACTGTATAAACATGTCTTTACATTAAACTATACATATTAATATATGTATATGCGCCTATTTATATCACACTAATGTATATATAAAGGGGTCAATATGGTATTTTTAAAAGGAATGATTTATCAAGATTGGATTTTTTCTTTCCCATCCGATTTTATTGAATTAATTTACAGTCTTTATGTTATATAAAGATGAAAACATATATATACTCCATTTTATTCCTTTAACCTTTGGAAATTTAATGGTTAATTAATTATGTGCGGAAGTACTGTGGCATATTTCCCTTTCGTTCTTAAGTCAAGTGGAAAAAGACCATCTGACGGACATGAGATGAGGTGATGATGTCTATTAATAAGCAAAATGAATAAAGTAGAAGTAACATGACCCCGAGTAGCTGCTAAAATAAAAAATTAAAAACGAGCAAGTCCTATTTCATGAAAATGTGATCTTTTTTTATGTAAATAACAATTTAATTATTATTTTTATGTGCAACTGTCAGATGACCTAAGTTCTAAAGGAGTTCAACAAACTTCCGAATTACGATTCGATTTGACACTATGCCAAAAAACAAAATCCGACACCATTAAAAAAATATGTAATAAAATCTACTCCGCACTGTTATACTCTTCACTCAGTGTATTTTGATATTATTTTCACACAGTAATATTTGTTAAGGAAGTGTGTATTCTATATAATAATTTTCCAAATACACATGTAGCGTGCAAATTCTCGCCAACAACTCACGTTATAGGCCAGCGGCCAGGTACCAAAACCGGGCTTAAGGTCGCAATAAATTGAAGAGAGCTGCATTTTTGATATGCTGTAAGGGCATGGTCTGAGTAGTGTAAATCCAAGTTTGCTACCGAAAAAACGGATGGAAAACTTTTGGTGGCCGAAAAACCTCAAAATTTTCGGAGATAATTCAGTTTTTTTCTCCTTATCGGTGCGCTTTTGATTAAAAAACATAAGTGACCATTTTTAATGTAGATTACATTTCTACAATTTGAATCCAACCGCGGCTCTGTAGCTCCAATAGATTCTGAGTTACGCTTATTTGAAAATTTGTATTTTTTCCCGAAAAGTCCCAATTTTATGTTTTGGCCAATTTTCGTGAGGAATACCGGCCGAAGTAGTGATGCTACGATGTAATTCATTGGCAATGAAGCTGTAGTAAATTAATAATCTTTAATTTCACCACAGACTGAGGCGTGTAGCTGTAATAGATTCTGAGTTAGGCCTATTTGAAAATTAGTATTTTTTCCGAAAAGTCCAAATTTTAAGTTTTGTCCGACTTTCGTGAGGAACACCGAAGGAGTGATCAGAAAACTATGCAAGCATCCATACCAACTAATTCAAACCAGATTTTTAGTTAGAACAAATTGTTTTATAGTAATACATATCATTTTTTTCTATTACAATTAGTAGTAGTAGTTAATACAATTAACAAACATTATAGAATTTAATGACCATAACAAACATTATTTTAATGAAAAATAAGAATAAAAAAGAATAACAAGGAAAGACGAGTTTTTAGAATACGACGTTTTAATTTGTTTTTCCTTTATAACAAACTCGTGATTACTCAAAAAGAACTAACAAATTTAATCTAAAATTTTAAAGAATAATTTAAAAAACGAACTGTTTTTAAAAGCAATAACGATGTTATAAACGTTTTCGATGAAATAGTGAAATAGAACATGGAAAGCTAATTTTGAATGTTATTATTTGCAATTTTTATAATTTTTTTTTTGTATTTTTATTGTTTGAAATTACTCGAGTGTTGTGCTAATTTTTTGAAATAATGTTTGTTTCCAAGTATATTATTTAAAATACAATTAAAAAACTGTTGAATTTCTACCTATTACCTCCCATCCCCAGAATGGGAATGGGAATCAGAAAAAACTGCTAAAGTTTTTTAATTTATAAGAAGCGAGGAATGCTTGACTGGATGATGTAAGGAAGAAAATAGTTGGGGGTGCAGTCAAATAAAACACTAAATAAGTGGATACTTATTTAATTAAGTGCCGACGTTTCGACCCACTTTGTGGGTCATCTTCAGGGCTATAGAACGCTGCAGTGCGAGTAGACGCGGTCTAACTGATCTAACTGGCAGTTAGACCGCGTCTACTCGCACTGCAGCGTTCTATAGCCCTGAAGATGACCCACAAAGTGGGTCGAAACGTCGGCACTTAATTAAATAAGTATCCACTTATTTAGTGTTTTATTTGACTGCACCCCCAACTGCAGTTAGACCGCGTCTACTCGCACTGCAGCGTTCTATAGCCCTGAAGATGACCCACAAAGTGGGTCGAAACGTCGGCACTTAATTAAATAAGTATCCACTTATTTAGTGTTTTATTTGACTGCACCCCCAACTATTTTCTTCCTTTTTTAATTTAAAATGTATTTTAATTTACAATAACAATGTATTTAGTTTTGCTTTCTAATCGTATTACTTGCTTTGTTTTTTCTGGTATTTATAACGAAATTTACAATGTATAGTAAGATATGTCATAATTAGTCGTGAAATAAAATTGTTTTATGTGTGTAAACATAAATAATAATTATCCTAAGTTTCTTTCTTTTTGTATCAAAGAGTTTTCTATTTAGAAAAAAACACAAATCATCAAAGATTAAAATCTCGAAACACAGAATTGAAAATTCTAATAACGCTGAAAGTCAAACATCGATTTTATCGACACATTACAATTTAAGTGTACATGCTTGTCATCCCTGAGGATGAAAATACAAATAAGGATTAAAAATTTTTCGCTGGAACTCTGAAATTTTATTTTTTTTAAACTATTATAATTAAACAATCTCATTTACGTATATAATTTTTGCGTGCTTAAAAAGAATGACTTTAAAACACGTGTATAATAATTGCTAGTTTGTTTATTTAACGTCACTTTATGCTGCTTTGGCTAATCTGAAGATGCTACAGTGGGAGCTATAAATTTTGCCTACCCAGATTTAATTAGGACAGGGATTTTCAACGAGTACATGACATCGTACAGGTTCGGTATACCCGTTTAACGTTCCTTCCGAAGGACGGCATATCCAAGGATTTTTTACTCCCTTTAAAAAATCCTAGGGCCACCTGCCGGGCTACGAACAAGCGATCTTGGGCTTAGTAGGTTATGCTAACCACTAAACCACACGTCACCTCATATAATAATTGTTTGAAATAAATTATTTATTCATTATCAATGAAAGTAAAAGAGATGTAAGATAAAAGCAATAATAGCAATCGGAAAATGTTTATTAAATTAATGGTCACCATCAAGGCACAACCTCCTGGTTTTTTCAACTGCAAAATGGATTACCCCCTCGAGGGCGCTAAGACGCATGAGTGAAGGCCTAATAGAATCAATAATCTTGTAGCTCTAAAGCAACAATAACCCCTTAGACCCAGAGACTTGATAATAAAAATAATATATAATATTAAAAAAATAAATAAACAAAGGGTATTGGTTTAATAGGAAATTAAAATGAGAGAAAAAGTTATAATAATTAAACTATAAACATAAATCTAATACTTCAGTTTAAATATTTCAACCAATAGGAAATTAATATTCTACTCCAGCAAGATTTTATTTTAAAACGGACGAAATAGAAAAATGATATTATATATTTCAAATTAAATTTATATTATAAATAAATCATTGTTATAAACTTAAATTAAATTAAATTAATATTATATTATAAATTTAGATTAAAAAATAAATTATATATTATATATATACTATTGGAACCCACCGTAGCATTAAGTATAAAGTGTATAGTAAATTTTATAAAATAATTCTAGTGTTGTCTATTATCTAAGGATAAAATTTAAGTGAAAAATAATAACAATAATTTATTCACTAACCATTTAAATCAATAAGATAAAATTATAAATTAAGCGTTGATGTACGAGTAAATCGCCTAATGGGAGGGGGTGGAGAAGGAAAAATATACTGAATTATCCAATTATTAATTCAGACAGGAAGAGAAACGAGAAGATAATGTAAATTTTTGAAAAATGTTAAAAACAGGCTTGCAGAAATAACACAATTCTATATAAATGCCGATAAACACAAATAAAAACAAACAATAATGAATATTATTTACGATATTACAATGATATACTTAGTTTAAAAATTAATACTTCAATAATTTAAATAGGGGTCTGTACGTACTGTGTTAAAATATTCAATTATCATTTAAACATTAATTAAACAAACAATGGTGAAGTGAATTTTGTTATAATCCTTAAAAACTTAAATTAATATCAATTCATAAAAAAGAAAAACTGACTATAACATAAAGCACGAAAACAAAATAATCATTTTATTACTAAATATTCTATATTACGGTCGTACAACTGATTTTTTTAAACTTAACAAAGCGTTCTCAACCTTTTCAACAATACTGATTAAGAAATAGACGGTTTTTTCATAAAAAATAAAAATCATAACTACATAACCTAATGACAATAAAACCATTAGTGACGTAATTATGTACCTGTCATGGTTCCGGCATGGGAATCGACATGGCGGCTCTAGATTCTGTTTCAATTAGATCATGCGCTTTGAGTAGCTGGTGAAAGTACTTTGTTTGTATTAAAATTCAAATCTTGAAAGTAAATGAAAACAGAACATACCCACATTTAAACATTATAATGCAAAAAGATTCATGAAGAATGTAGATTCTGTTTTAATGGAGGAAACAAAACTCTCCCACCCCTAAGCTTAATTTGAGTTATCATGCAGTGGCGCATGATAACTCAAAGGAAATTAAATGTTTTTGATAATATAAATATATATAAGGGAAATAGTATCCACATATAACATAATAAATTTCTTCCGAATGGAGTGAATATTCTTGTTGGGAATCTTTAACGAAAACTGATTTTAGATTTATTTTAAGTGACAGAGTAAAAATGATGAAGTCGAAAATCAAGAATAACAGGACAACAAGACGTTTTTCAATCATCTTCATGAATGATCGCAATATAGGCGTACTAAATCTTCTTCAAAACTTAAAGGGCAATCATTTCCCGGTAAATTAAGAGTACCGAAGATCGTATTGGAGTAAAAAAGGGCATTGGTGCATAATCTCGGAGATAACAACAGACGACGTACAACTGGGAAACGATTTTTTTCCTACACATCATGTAATTTACAAAACCTCCAATTTTGATGGGTGGAGGGAGTTACAACATTTCTTCCTTTTGTATAACAAAGTTTCTTTTTTGAAAATAATACAACTTTCCAATCGAAATATATTCATATAGTAATAGAAATATATAAGACATCACAATACTTAAAAATCAGTAGTTTTTTTTTGTACTGGAAACTTATTGGGTCGTAACGGATGAAATGTTAGTATCGTTTGTTTCATTTATTTAGTTTTCTTTTCAATAGGGATTAGATTATTTGTACAAAAACAATCATGTTATGTATACCGTTTGAAAGACCATTAAATCCTTTTTCATAATCAGTCTTGCTTTTCCTTTTGAAAGTGAAGCAACGTTTTAAAAGTAAATAAAAATAAAATTACGTCTTCCGCGAAAATTCGTATAATTTTTCTCTACGAATTTAAACTTGGCCATAGCGTCACGAAGGCGTTCCGAAACATTAATATTGTTCAAGGTGAAGATACAGTGAGTGAAAGAACAATCTTCCGTTGATTTGAAAAATTTCGGTCTGGGGATTATGGCCTTACCAACAAAGAACGTGGTAGGTCGAAGAAAAAGATAGACAACGAAAAGTTGAAAGAGCTGGTCGAAGATAATCGGGACCTTCAAAAGCCACTCGTGAATTAGGTTCACAACTTGGAGGAAGTGCCATGACTGTTTCCAGGCACCTTAAGGAGGTGGTTAAGACAAAAAAGCTGGAAATAGTGTTACCACATGAATTAAGGAGCTGAATATAGAGGTCCTTTCTCACCCACCATATTTTCCGGACCTTTCTCCGACTGATTTTTAATTTTTCCGTTGTTTGGATAATTTTTTAAGAAATAAAAAATTGACAACGAAAATGCCCTGAAATCGGCCTTCCAAGACTTCGCTTCTTCCTTGGCACCTAATTTATACAAATCGGGGATAGAAATGCTTGTTTCACTTTGGGAGAAGTGTATTGAAAGTGAAGGATCCTATTTTGATTAATAAAAGTATTGCTTAATAATTTAAATTTACACCTTCACTGACATTTCTTATGTTAAAACCCAATAAAACAAGACCTTGTTAAATCTGTTCATAGCAAAATTACACCAACAACATATGATTTCGCTACAAAAACTCATAGGCCCAAGATGGATTGTTTTGCTATATTAAAATTGGAAGCGAGTGACTTTCAACTAGAACTAAATCTATTCCTAAAATGAAAATTATGGAGAGTACGTTGAATTTCTTGGCTTTAAACATCAAATTTCAAATAGATAAAGCGAAATTTGTCGTTTCATTTAACTAAATAATTTACGGTTGAAATTGAGACGAGATGTACAGTTTGTGCATCAGCGTATTAATTGTTTTGTTTTTTTCGCCAACGGTATATAATAAAAACGACACGTCGTAATCTATGAACACATCACAAGTACGCTTTCTAATTTCGAGGAGCCAACTCAACCATCTGCGAATAACCAGACTACACGTCGAGTTACTAAAAAAGGATTAACTCTGATATACGGCCTACCCGATCCCCCTTTTAAAACTGGTTTCGAAGTCATCTATTAGGTCAATATAATAATAATTTTAGGATAATATAAATAATGAAAAGCAAGAGATCGTCTTGACTCATATCATTTGACGTTAAATAGAAATTATTTGCTTGTTTGTACGGCTCCTGAGCCAGAACTTGGATATTTATTGCCTAAGAAATACGTTACAGTAAAAAAACAAAAAATGTGAAACTTTCGAAATTATTGTCATTGGTTCATAACACCAAAATGGTTCTTCTAAGCGAAAACTTTCTTATTACAAAAATATAGTATAACGTGCATAGTTTTTTCAGTAAAATGAACATTTATAATTATTAACCGATATTTAGACGAAATCGACGGATGGAAAACGAAGTAAATTTAAATTTTGGGTTTACTTAAATATTTTTTTGATAAGTCAACAAATTTCTTTCTAGCGAAAAGAATCGTTTTATCGTTTTAAGAAAGAAACAACTTAAAATTCCATGCCGAATGAGCGAGCCATATTCCTAGTACCAGATTTATTTTTAAATATAATAAAGAACAAATACCGAAACAGTAATGGTCTACTAATATTCTTTCCTAACAGTAAGAAGCCTTAAAAACAAAAATGTGAAATATGGGTCTTTATTTACTATCCGCCATTTTGTAAGTACAACAAAAGAGCGGTTTAAAGCATCACATTGTATTTTAAATGGTCATTTAAACCTTTTAATGTTCTTTAACTTAAACAATAAAGGTAAGATTTTTTCATTCATTTTAATGGTTTGAGAAACATCCACCCCTAATCTTGGAGAAAGTGCATATGAAAAAGAAACTACTGTTCAATTATAATATTTAAATAATTGTAGAATTAAAAAAAAAATAATAAATTTATATTCTAAAATTAATTTTAATATTAAAGCTACTATAAAGAAGGAGTTCCTATTAGGATATAAAAAGTATTTAAAAAAAAATTAAACCATACAGGAAATTAATTTCAATTTCTATCATGATCAATATCTTTGTTTTTTATGCTCCCAATATTTAAAATAGGTGAGTATAGATATTATAATACAGAAAATTGAACAAAATGTTAACATCACTTTAAGAACACAAAAGATTTTTCTTAAAATGGTGAAAATAATCAACATTTTCGGATATCGCCGAAATTAAGAAAATAGAAACACATAACTACTAATTAAATAATAACAGAGTAACTCCCATTTAAATTGCATGTTAATCTGTTTACTTTTAAATAATGGAAAGACTTCTATTTTTCATGATAACAATCATTATTTATATCATGCAGGTGACCTTAATATTTTGACAACAGTAAAATAATTAAATATCCAACAAGGGAAATTAAAATATGGCCTCATAATTAACATTTTGCAAGAAATGCATTACATGTCTTTATAAAAATAATAAAAAGCAATAATAACTTATAACAAATAGAAAAATAATGTGTTGAATTATTGCAACATGTTTATATAATTGCTATGGAAATTAAAAATTGCATGAATCATTATTATTGATTTAAAAGGGAGCATATACAAATAGAGCAAGGATATCACAAAGAGTAATTAAATACAATCATAAAGAATGTAATTACCAGGGTTAGATGAATTTGAATCCTGATTGTTCTGTCTTACAGAATCATTTGAATCTGAATCAGAAATTGAGTGAACTTGAGAAGACACGGATTCAGTATTGTTGGACTCTAAAACATTGTAAAATAAATTTATTAGAAATTATAAAACGGCAGTAACCCTTAATTTATTGCACCTATGGCCAGAACAAAGGAGCATGAGACTGAAATAGTCAGGTTCCCATGTGGACATATATCAGTATGTCACTAATAACAATAAAATAATCATGTTATAATATTTCTTACCTGTTTCTGAAACTTCTGAACCAGTTTTCTTTTCAAATCTGAATTTCTTCAAGCTATCTAACATATTCTGAGATTTGTTTTTGGCAGAAATCATTGTAACGAACTGATTACTTTAAAAAATAAATTACAAAACTATCACAAACATCAACGGTATTAAAAAAAAGTAATTAATCACAAAATTATCATCAGAGAGACTTGGTGAAGCATATCCTCCCGAAACGGACCACCACGGGAATATTCACTGGAGACTAACCTTCCACCTGGCAAACCTTAATTAATTTGAAGTTGACGTTATCGGTTATGTTGCACTCTTGTTTTTTCTAATCAATGTAAATACAATTGTTTTTGTTCTTTTTTCCCGAAGAATGCTTTAGAATTATCATTAAAAAAATGTATTCAGCGCTAGCTTAATGATCAATTATTATCTTTATTTCTTTTCCTGTTAGCATTGTTTGTTTACACCCTTATCCTTATAATTGTTTTAGGGATTTCAGTTGGGACCATTATATTTTTTGTGACAGCATATCAATTTCTCTTTAAACGATTTACATCTTTAGAAGCATGATGCATCAAGACATAGATAGTGATGAAATTGATGGTAAGTTTGAAGTAATTTATTGACCAGTTGAATCTGCTTACTACTGTTCATAACAACATTTATTATTACACTTAATGTGGTAATGTTGAATAGGCCTTGAATTTCAATTAAGAATTTAGATGAACGTTTTATCCTATTCTTTTTTTAACAAACTGGTGACTATAGCTCTTTTTAAATTCAACTTTCATTGACTTTTCTATTCAAGATTTGAGGATTCAGGTGAATTTTTCAAGATTAACAGTTTTATTATATACTGTTGTTATTTTTCTAATGCTCTACTTGCATTTCATATTTTGTTATCTAATTATTATAATTTTGTACTTCCTCAAATTTACAGAGAGTGGAGTTGAAAGTGGAAATAATTCAGATAGCGAGAATGGCAATGAGTCTGTAAATCTTGGGCCTAGCGATGGAAGTGAGTCAAATAGTCAACAATTAAGCTCTTCAGAAACAGCACCTACAGCAACTTACGGTAAGTGTGCATTAATAATGTATACATTGATTTGTTCAGTTAACCGACTAGTAGCTGTTAACTCCGTGAGTAAATTTATTATTAGTGATATTCAAATGGGACGGGACAAACATGTTGATTGATCAATAATTGGTGGTTTTAAGAATTATTGTTGCTGATTATGAACAAAGGGGTTGTATTGCAGGACATCTTATCAAACTTTTATCTTCTAAAATGTTTACTTAGATTTCTTCCCTTGTAATCAGTACTTAATGTGAGTCCAAATATGTTTAACAATGAGAAATATTAATTTGTCATTTGTAATTAATAGGGAAGCCTTTCTTTTACTATAAAGTTCTGTTATCCAGTTAAACTTGGAAGTAAATTTAAAGTTCACTTTTTTTTTTTAAATATATATATTTTTGTTAATTATTTTGATAAGGCATTTTCTCCTCTTTCTCTTTAGGAGAAATTTTTTTACCATAATCATTTATTGTTTTGTTTTTTAATATTTTATTCTGTATAATCTTTATTCATATTTAACCATGGAAATTATTTACTCACTTATTTCCCTTTTGTCAATTTTTTAATTTTTGTGTATTTCATTAGTGATTCTATGTGTTATAGAAAGTGACAGAGGTACTCCAAGCATTATTACAATGTTGCCATGGGGTGCGCACAAAGAAAGGACATCTCAACATTTGGATCTGGACATACGTCCTGGAGAATTTGTAATGAAAACACTTTTTACAGATTTCACAATACAAGTGGATCGAAAAATAGAAGCAGTTCTAGCTGAATCACAGGTATTAGTTACTGATAAAATACAAAATAAGCTGTAGTCCATTTGTGGTAGTTGTAAATATTTATCTATAAACTTGAGTTATACTTGATTAATAGGAAAAAAAAGTTGTGTTGTAGAATTTATCGAGTTATTCTACCTTGCCTATTTGACGATTTTGCTGAAATACATTAGACTATTTTGTAATTTATTGTTGAACTAATGCTATTTAAAAATTCTTAAAAACTCCTGGCTGACAGATAATTGGGTAGGGCTGGTTTGGTTGAAGACTGTGCTATCGGTTTAAAAAATTCTTCCTGGATTTTCTCATTCCTAAAAATACATATGCAAAGTTAAAAAATAGATGATTGGAACATAGTGCTAAACATAGTTTCTTCAAATAGTTCTAAAAGGCTAAAAAAAAACTAAAAAACTCTCAGAGCACTCCTCTCTTTTACCATTCTCCAAATTGTGAGGCATATTTTTGTTTAATTTTTTTTAAACTTAACTTTATAATATTTGTATTAATTAAAGCTTAGATATATCAATATTTCCACGTGTTATTTAAAATTGGAAAACTTGTTCTCAAATATTTTTAATAAATCAAGTTAACATGGTGTAAATGTGCTCAAGTCTTTTCAAAGTTTGATTCTAATTTTTTATTTGCAAAGGTATATATTTCCTTTGCTTTTAAAAATGTTCCTTAGATGACCTTATTTAAATATTACAACCATCCCTCTGTATCAGTTACATCAAGTTTTAGGAGATTAATATCTCAGTTAAATTGCGTCTGCCTTGAGATGGTTTCTGTAAGTGCAAAAAAGTTCTTTGTCTTATAGATCAATTGTCCAATCCAATAATTTAAAAAAAAAAAACATGACTGAAGCAACATTATAAAGAACAGTTTTACACCTTTGAATGAATCCTGGAAACATAATTATAAACCTTCCAAATTCAAACATTATTTATTCATTTTGAAAGGATGTAAACTGGATTGCATTATCTAATAATTCATTCACTCAATGAAAACCTATTTCCAGTCGTTTTTTGGCATATAACTTTATTATGTGGATACGTTTCGACTAATTTGTCATTTACAATCCATCAAGAACTTCATTAACATCTCAGAAGAGTTATAAGTCATCTTTTATCTTTTTTTATTTATTATTCATGTCATTAGCTAAAATCTTTTCTTGGAGGTCCATTGTCCTCCATGGTCCTTTTGTTACATTATTTATTCTTGTTGTATTATGTGGGATATGTTTTTTAATGTTGAGGTCACGGGTTCTCAGCCCGACAGGTGGCCTTAGGATTTTTTAAAAGAAGTAAAAAAATCTTGGTTATGCCATCCTTTGGGGGGAACGTAAAATGGCAGTTCTGAGCCAATGCGATACTCGTTAAAAATCCATATCCTAATTACACCTGGGATATGAGTCACACAGTTTATGACTCCCATTGTAGCATTGTCCAATTAGCTATAGTAGGATAAAGTGATGTTAAATAAAGAAACAGTTTACAATAAAATCCTTAGCAATTTATTTATTGATGAATCACAAATCAATTATGGAACTTTGTTACAGTGAAGTATAACTTATTGATTAAGTTGGACCTTTAAACTTGTGTAGAACTGCTTTATAGATGTTAATTCACCATCAGTCATGTTGTTTTCTTTAAGCTACAGAAATGAAAGATAACCTCACTAACCGTTCTTAAAAATAATTTTGTGATTAAAATTTATTTTTTCTTTGCTGATTTCTATTGAGGAATAGGTATTATACACTTATATTTGAATGTTATACTGTATACTTTTATAATTTGGATGTTAACCATACTTGGCTTTATTAATTGCCTATTTGATATTGCAAATACTTTTTTTTCTGTATGCTTGTTCTAATTTATAAAGCATAGTTATCACTTTTATTAATAAAAAATTGAAAAAATTAATATTATGTAATATTTTTAAACCCTTTTGTTTTTAGGAAAGACCTTTATCAAAAGCATTGCAAAGAGGTGAAGATGCACAGTTCGATCAGCTGTTGAGTGTTTTTGGATCTGTTGCCGAACATTGTCTTCCTTCTATCCTCAAAGCTCTTTTTGCATGGTATGAACGTCAGATGGTAGAACCCTCTGTTCAAGAATCTAAAAAGACTGATCAAAAAGGAAAAAGGTAAATTAATACTTTTGTATCGTCATTTCTTTACCACATGCATATGTGGCTTATGTAATTATGAAATCAGTTGTGTATAAATTTCTTGTTTTATTATTAATTGTTGTGCTTTTATTTAATTATACTAGAAAAACAGTAAACATTTAATTAAATGATTACTGTGAATCTTTAATTTATTCTTGTTTAAATGGGTAAGCAGGTTTTAGCTTTAAATAGGTTCTTATTTGTCGTAATATAAAATGAAATTTTCTGTTTAAAAAAAACCAAGCTTTCTTTATTTAGTCTTTTGCTTTTGCTATAAGTGTCATCACTGAATTGAAAAAAAAGAGGTTTTATCATTGCCATGTACATAATTAAAAGTTTTTATTACATATCACAAATAAGATTTTATTGTTTATATTATAAGTTTGGCTAATTGGTAAGGACAGATAACGTGAAAATGCCTAGGGCAGGTGAGATGATAGAAATGAAATCTTTCAAACAAAACATAATTCTTATTTGTTATCTCAAGGACTCAAGGTTACTGAACCTTAAAAGAGTTCATAAGATTTGGCAAGCATAAAGACTGAATAGAAAGATGGAAAAACATCGAAAGTACTAAGATGAATAACTGTTATCAGGATGTGCAGTGATTACTATTGGAAACCATTTGATTTGGTCTGATATTTAATCTCTAATAATATTTCTCATTTTTTTTTTTTTTAATTTATTTGTTTGTATTTCTTTGCTAACTATAAGATTATATTGTATTACTTTTATGCTTTTTAGTTTTTTCCAGATCAGACATATTTGTTTTTAAGATACTTTTATCATTATTAATTTTATCTTAAGAAGTTCTGAATTATTAAATGTTTAATATATCTGTCATTTTTAGTGAGTCATCTGAACGTACTGAAGCTGATGCAGTTCAAGAAAAGAGAGACTTAGCTGTTGAATTTATCCTTTGTCTCGTCCTCATTGAAGTTCTAAAACAACTTCCATTTCATCCTGGGCATGAAGATTTGGTTACCTATATAGAAAATATTTCTTTCCGCCATTTTAAATATCGTGAGGGGTATGTATTTTATAATTCTTCTTCTTATTTTTAATTGTTTTGCTTATGAAGACTAATTCATCATTTTTGGTCAGTCCACTAAAAGGATTTTGGCATTGGTCACACACATTGGAATAACACACCTTTCCTGCCTTAGCTACTTATAATTTATAACAAAAAAATATTTTAAAATCATTTATCTCATATTTAAGTTATTATGAATTATTTTAAAATAATAGACACATTAATCCTATAAATAGATATAAAAATTATATTTTTTGGTAATGAATTTAAGTAAGAATGAAGGGTAGATCATACTCAAAATCATATTAGTTTATATTATTATTTTTTTAGTATTAGCTGTTCAATTGCTCTTTAGTTAGTATCTTAGGTATTACAGTTGTGTGTTCTTATTTGTAAAAATAACATGTAAGACAAATCCATTCTGAACATTTCATCTTCTGATTTCGTTTAATTGTGTTATCATTAATAAAATTATTTTACTCAATGCCTCGGATTATAAAAAAATTAACCGACTGAGAAAAAAATAAGAATACACATATATAACATTTCATTTAGTTAATATTTTTTATATAATATATTTAATATTATTATCTACTTTTTTTAAAATTCAGTTATTTCTAATTAAAATTTATTATTTAGTTCTTTATGTAATTTATTATTTAGATTAGCCTGAAAGTAATGACAATTTATTATTTATTACTATTGGCTATTTAAAACTAACTATTTAAAAAAATTTAAGTTTCTTTCTTATTCTATTTAATTAGTTATAAAAAATAATGAGCATCTCTTTTAATTCTTATAGTCAAGGAAGTGGAGTCAATGCTGCTAATTTCCACACTGTTGCTGATTTGTATGCTGAAGTGCTTGGAGCACTTGCCCAGTCAAGATTCCTCTCTGTTCGTAACCGATTTCTTGCCGAGTTGAAGGAACTAAGAGCAAAAGAACCATGTCCACACACAACTCAAAGTATAATATCTTTGTTGATGGGAATGAAATTTTTCAGAGTTAAGGTAAGTGTGGTTTTATTTAGAAGGAATTGTGAATATTTAACATTTATATAAATGTGTATTAACCTCAATTATACATGATGTTTATTTTAAGATACTTCAAAATGTACTTTATAAAAAAACAAAAAAAAAAAAGATAGGACAGAGTAAAATGCTTAAGGAAAAAGCTGAACATAATTTCCATTATATGACACTTTGGTATATTGTTCAAATTGAAGTTCATATATAACACCCATGTTTATGTAGATTGTTTTAAAAGCTTAAAATAAATAGCCAGTTGATTCCATGTGTCATTTTATTGTAACCCATTACAGTTTAGATGCTTGTCATAGCAGAAAAGTCCCATAATGGACTTATACTGAAAGAACACTGCTTTACCTATATCTAAAACCAACCATTTTCAATAAAATCAGTTTAAACTATTGTAAAATGAATACGCTATGTGAAGATCAAAAGATTTTCTCTTCAATTATATTGAAATCTCTGCAATAATTTTTGCTACAAAAATATAGTATATACCAAAAAGTTATATTATATACCTAAGTTATATTCCAAAAGATAAGATATAATTATAAGGAGCCTTTTTTTAGCCGTACTTAATTTAGGTGAATTTCAAAATCATTTCGTTTGGGTTTTATTTTGTATTGTTTAGGTTTAATTTTAATTTTATGTTATGGATTAATTCATGTTGCTCATCGAAAGTTGTGTTTTTTTGTTATTAAATGATTTTTAAATTTCAATAAATTAATATTATAATGTAGAATGTTTCTTTTTCTGTTCATGTTGGTTATTAGAAGAATAAAGTCCCAGAATAAAGTTTCTTTTCTATTCTATAATCTCTTTATTTTAAATAGCCAACTGTCGCTGACTATATCAAAATATCCAATTCATCTAAATATGATTTATTCTAATTAATTTTATATATCTTATTTATACTTGTTTAATTTATCACCATATTGCATAATGTTCTGTTTCTATTTCCATTTTATATTTGGCTGACAAACCTTTTTATACATATTAAAAACCAGTCTATATATTGTTTTGTCGTTTTTTTTTCTTTGAAAGTTCAAAATGTCAGAACATTATTATCATATCATAATATACTAAGTAATTGAAAGGTTTTTATTTAATGAAGTTATCATGCCTTAAAAAATTCTAAATTTGTTCTCAGATGGTACCAATTGAAGAATTTGAAGCTTCCTTCCAGTTTATGCAAGAATGTGCCCAATATTTCCTTGAAGTGAAGGATAAAGATATAAAGCACGCTTTGGCAGGGCTCTTTGTTGAGATTCTTGTCCCTGTTGCTGCGGTATATTTTTAGCTAGTTTTTATAGTTGTTTATTTTTATTTCATTTTTATTCATGAGTCTTGATTATATTACACCACCTTAATTAATATTGCATCAAATCATTGGTGTTTTATCTTAATAATATTGTCTTTATTATTGATATTTGAAGTTAAGCAGGATTGTTCTTTTGAAATTTCTTATAATCATTGATGTATTGGTATATTTACATTTCTACTATAAAACATTGTATAATTGGATGGTCATAAGTTATAGAAAAAAAAAAGTATTTCATGGCATGTATATGGATAAAAGCTGTTTTAGTTAACTGAAAGAAATTTTTTCAGTCCACTAAAAAGGTTTTTCTATACTTACTTTTTTTTTAAATTTTATTCCGTAAAATCCGTTATTGCTGTAATAAAAGTTTTTGTATATTTCTTATGACAAATTAATAGAAATTGTTCAAGTTATCAATTAAATATTTATTATGTTTTATTATTTTCAGTCTGTTAAGAATGAAGTAAACGTACCTTGCTTGAAAAATTTCGTGGAATCATTATACACCCAAACCTTGGACATGTGTACGAAATCAAAGCACAGGCTTGCTCTATTTCCTTTAGTAACGTGTCTTTTATGTGTAAGTCAGAAGACATTTTTCCTCCAAAACTGGCACTATTTTCTGGCAATGTGCCTCTCTCATTTAAAAAATCGAGATCCAAAAATGTCAAGAGTAGCTTTAGGTGAGTTGTTAGCTTAATTATTATTTATTCTTTGTATGTACTATTTTTTAAAATGTTATCACATTGTATTTCAGAATCGTTATACAGGCTGCTATGGGTCTATATGATTCGTATAAAATGTGAAAGTAACTCAGCCACTCAATCGAGATTACAAAGCATTGTTCATTCATTGTTTCCTAAAGGATCGAAAGCGGTTGTTCCTAGAGATACACCACTGAATATATTTGTGAAAATTATTCAGTTCATTGCTCAGGTTTGTCATTAGAATACTCACATTTTGTATTGAAAGTTGATTATAACAAAATTAATAAAATATTGTGTTTTCTAAAGGAGAGACTTGATTTTGCCATGAGAGAAATAGTATTTGATCTCTTATCAGTTGGTCGACCCTTCAAGTTAATTCTGACTCCCGAAAGAATGTCAATAGGGCTAAGAGCATTTCTAGTTGTTGCTGACAGTCTTCAGCAAAAAGAAGGGGAACCACCAATGCCGAGGACATCTGGTGTCTTACCCTCAGGCAATACATTGAGAGTGAAGAAAACATTTCTCAATAAAGTATGTTAATCTTAACTTAATTATTTCTTAATTTTATCTTTTATGGGATGCTTTATTATGTGCATTTGTTTGTTACTGCAAAGTAACCAATTAAAAATAATTTCAACAATCAAAATTTGATGACAGGTTTATCATTATTATTATGGAATGGCAGTCCAAATGAATTATTATAATAACCTTTTTTTATTTAAAAAAAACAGAACAAACATTACAAACGAAAAGGGATATTTATAACCCAGTTAGTATAGTATTATACTTCGTCTAACTTTTGTGTAAATATTGTAAGGACCACGATAATTCACTAGTGTTGTTCCCAATTAAGGATACCCACTTAAAGAGGCTGGGTAATCCCAGGGTGGTCTTGAGCCTTAGGACGGAGTCTTCTAATTTCAGGGTCAATCCTCAGCTTATGTAACTGAATGAATAATTATTCACACGGATATTGTTCATTTAAATTAAAATTACTAAATAAAATATCTATACCATCCATGAATATCTGTCCTAAGATGTTGAAACTTAAGGACATTAGCACAAAAACAGATACTTTTTTCACAATTAAATTTACTGAAGAAGGAAGTTATGGAAAAAATGTTGTGTATTATAAGGAAATTAGGATTGGTATCAGCATGAGGGAGAACAATACGCATTAATTTTTTTATTTGTAGCTAAGGACTGTTTCTTTGAGATGGGAGGGATTTATGAATTAACAGGTTGAAAATTACTCTTATTGTTGTTTTGGGTGCTTCTATTATTACTTTTAGTTAAATACATTATTATCTACTTTCTTTATATTGAGTTTAAAGATTGTATGAAAAGACTGACCTGGCCAACATTAAATATATTTACAAATTGTTCCAGAGGGGTATTATCGCTTAATTATATTATAATAATACAAGGGTAATAAATGTATTTTTCATTTCAGTGCATTTGGATTCTTAGAAAAAAATTATTGGACAGTTTGCAAACATCATATTTGTCTTGTAGTCTCGTTATTTCCACTTTATTTGATTATTTGTTTCAAATTAATTTTATTTTTAAAATTTAGTTTAATTTTTCTGATTATTTAAATTAATATTTTATTTTATTTTTAAAGATGCTGACAGAAGATACTGCTAGAAGCATTGGTATGTCAGCCTATTTTCCTCATGTGCGAAGAGTATTTGTTGATATTCTGAGAGCTCTAGACACTCATTACGGTAGACCACTTATGATGACCAGCACACAAAATGTTAACAAGGTCTCTTAACTTCTATATCATTGCTTAAGTAATTTCATAGTGAGATCGTTATTATCAATTTATTATTTTATGCTTAGGAACCTGATGAAATGATCACTGGAGAGAGAAAACCTCGAATTGACCTGTTCAGGACCTGTGTTGCAGCTGTGCCTCGCCTCATTCCTGATGGCATCACGAGTGCAGAGCTTGTCGATCTTTTAGCTAGACTGACGGTACACATGGATGAAGAGCTGAGAGGCCTTGCTTACCAGAGCCTGCAGACCCTTGTCATCGACTTTCCAGATTGGAGGCATGATGTCATACTAGGTATTTTATCATTGTTTTCATTCCATTTATTACAGTTAAAATATTCTGTTAATGCTCTATAATTACAGTATGATTATGAATCATTATTTGAAAGGTAACCTTGAATTATTAAGTGGACTAATTTTTGTACAGACATTTTTCACCCAAAAAATTTAATATGCAATCATCAAAATTAATTTTCATTGCATACTATTCATCTATAGTATATTGTATATTCTAGTCTATTCATATTATCTCATGGTTGTTTGGCTTAGAAACATATCAAGTATTTTTAAAATTTCTTCTAAATTTAAATTAATATGATTTTAAATATATTTATTTGAAAAGAAAAGATATGTCTAGGACCGGAACTCGAACCCGGGTCGCCCAGATCACTAGCCTGGAGCTCTGCCAATTGAGCTATCCTGGTTTGGCCCCCGGTCATAGACATATCCTTTCTTTTCACTGATCCCATGTCCAGCGTTCTCGCTATTTGCGATGCATACGAGGGGAAGAATGTTCTTTGAACATTATTTTAATTTGGATCTTGTTGACTTACGTCATATATATTATTATAATTTATTTTATTTTATTTGTTATTGATTGTATTAATTATTAAATATTTTTGTTTGAAAAGAAATAAAAAAATTAAATTGAAATTTAAAAATTAATACAATCAATAACAAATAAAATAAAATAAATTATAATAATATATATGACGTAAGTCAACAAGATCCAAATTAAAATATAATGTTCAAAGAACATTCTTCCCCTCGTATACATCGCAAATTGCGAGAATGCGCGGACATGGGATCAGTGAAAAGAAAGGATATGTCTATAACCGTGGGGCGAACCAGGATAGCTCAATTGGCAGAGCTCCAGGCTAGTGACCTTGGCGACCCGGGTTCGAGTCCCGGTCCTGGACATATCATTTCTTTTCATATAAAAATATTTAAAAATTAATACAATAAATAACAAATAAAATAATATGATTTTAAATTGTTAATGATAATTTTTTAATTAGATCAATGTATTAAAAAACAATATTTATTAATGGCTGATAAGAAGTGGATTAATCAAATTCAACATAGAAAGGAGACTTTCAAAATTTAATGAAACTTGATCATTATGTTTTAATAACGCATATCTATACTGTGATGTTTCAATTGAGTTATATCTGGATATAATATGATGTTCTCAGGTTTTACCCAGTTCTTATCCCGTGATGTCCCTGACACTTCCTCTCAGTTGCTCGACAATGGCCTCAGGATGTTGCTGCAGCTGTTGACTAGCTGGAAGAATGCTATTAGCAAAGACCCACCACCTCAACCTCAGCCACCGAACCCCAATCAGTTGTCTCCAACTCTGTCGACTCCTCGCAGACTAGATCATACTCCTGTTAGTATCAAAGAGTTATTAAATGTTTTTTACAGCATAAATTTTATTTTTTATTTTTTTAGTGCATTATATTCAGTTCTTTCACATGGCTTCTTCATTGCCTTGAATCTGGTTGTATCACATTAAATGTTTTTTTTTTTTTTAGAATTACAATGTCGAATAAAATGTGTCGATGTTTAGCCCACATTAAGCCATTCTCAGGCATATCTAAAAAGGCCATATTGTTGCATAAAATATAGTTTAAAATACACTTATCCAAACAATTATGTAGAAAAAATATTTTTTATAATTTTTTAAAAATCCAAACGACAGCCATGAGTTCCTTTCTGCCACTGTAGGTAAGTATGAGGATGGCTTAATGTGACTGGAATGTTGTAACTGTTTATAAATTGTAATTTTGGTGAAATTTATTACTTCTAAATATATTTTATTATATTTATTGATATAACAAAATAATGTTGTTTATGCTTATGTCGATATTTGATTGTCAATTGTGGGCTCATTGGGGTGAAATGAGCAGCCAAATACCAGAAGAGCATATCCGGCATTGTATGCATTTTGAGTTTCACTAGGGTAGTAACACAACAATTGCGACCAAAAACATTTGCGATGTTTATCCAAGTGCATTAGATGTTCGTAAATGCCGTAGATGGTTTTCCAAGTTCTGATCTGGTAATTTTGATCTCTTTGACTCCCATCGAGACCAACAACATGCTAAGGGAAGAAGTGGAAGCAAAGTCATATCAAACAATTGAGGAACTGTCAAGCATCCTTAACCAACCTTGGTCGACTATCCAGGAACATTTACAGCTGATTGGAAAAATAAGCAGAGCAGGCGTTTGGGTCACCAGAATCTGTCTGAAGAGAACAAAGCTAATTAATCCATCATATGAAATGTATTGCTTTAACGGCAACATAAAGAACTGTTTTTTGATCATTTGATCATTGGGGACAAAAAATGGGTCCTGTGTATATGTGTGTGGTTTTTGTTTTACAATCTTTTGGCCATTCGGGTCCTAGGTAATTTGTTTTCATACTCTTTTGTTATTTCAGGCACACTCGAGTTATTAAATAAAATTCACAACACCTCTGTTATAGTTTATTTATTTGTTATATGTGAAATAATAAATAATAATTAAAAAAATAGATTCAAGTAAGAGCAATATAAATCAATTTGAAATATTATAAAAATATATGAGGTGGATACTAGGTGATTCTCTTCTTGAACTTCTAGGGTGCCAAAAAGTTATTTTTTAAATTAATTTATGAATAAAAATTACAATAATATAAAATATAAGTATATGCAGGCTATTAGGACTGTTGGGCGGAGATGAGTTGCCTTACTATCGCTATCAACTGGAAAAACTTTTAGAAAGTAATGAAATCAAAATTTGTTGGGATGAGCAAATAATTATGGACCACAGGGATATATATATAACCATCCGGATATTTTGTTGATCTATAAAGCGAAGAAAAAGCAGTACCATGTGATACAAGCGTTATGAACACTAGAGCCGAAAAAATTCGGAAATACCAAGAACTTTCTATTCTGTTTAAATCACTTTATCATTTGGGGAAAGTGCTAATAACTCCAATAGTCATCTCGTCGAATTTGCTCATATTGAAAAGCAATAGGGAGGCTACAGAAGACCTTGGCCTCCATTTGGACAAATTAAAATTGGCACAAAAGGAAATATTGTTAGACACCTGCTGAATTGAGATAAAATTCTTGAATCAGTAAAACATTTACACTTCCCTTGAATTTGAATTCCGGGATGTGAATTTGGTGCCAGAGAAATCTGTGAGAAAAATAAAAAATTATAATAAAATAATATAACAATAATATAAAATCAATATATATTACAAAAGAAAGTGTACAATGTGAGTGCCGCTATAACTCAGAAATGAGTTCCGGTACGATCAAAGGGAGTTATATGGTGTGGTAGCCCTCTATTTCCCATCCATGAAGAAGGTACCATATAACCCACTACTTTCCAAAATGTTCCAAGCGCACACAAACGTAGAATTCTGGAATTCAGTGAAATCGATCAAATATGTCTGTAAGTATGTGAACAAAGGCAGTGTATTTCAAATAGCCAAAGATAGCAAGCAACAAAACAGAAACGATGAGATCCTCATATACCAAATGGGAAGATACATCAAGAGTAACGAAGCAGTGTGGCAAATTTTTGGTTATCCTATACACAAACACAAACCAACTGTGCAGCATACAGCAGTACATTTAGAGAATGGACTGAGAGTTTACTTCACAAAAGACACCGCCAGAAAAATTGCAAGCGAACCACCTGAGAACACAACATTAACAGTTATTACTTATTTCAAAACATATTCTTTTTAAAACTATAATCGGTACCATTAATAAAAATAAATCTCAGTGAGTAATTTTTATGCTATTCCTAGACCCCTCTTATTGTGTATTGAGTGATAAAAATGAATTCTATAGTTTGAAGTCTGGTTTACTATACATAAGTAAAATTTAGTTTGTCATTTCCCTTGATATAGACCTGTTATATATTAATTAAAAAAGAGTTTGTTTTTTTTTTAAATATATTGAACCAGAATTCTTCGATGCTTCGAGTAAACTACTATTTCCTATTGATTTTTTTGAGCCGATCTTTAATAAAAATTCCTTGGTTATGCCGTCCTTCAGAAGGGACTTTCAACAGAGGTCCCAAGCCTGTTCAATGTCAGTTGCTCATTTAAAATACCTATCCTAATTAAACCTGGATAGGCAAAATATAGAGCTCCCACTGTAGCAACGTCCGATTAACCATAGCTGCATAAAGTGACGTTAAATAAACAAAAAAATTTAAAAGAACTCAATCATGTTTAAAACTTTCCATTATTGTTTTTCCAAATACAATATTTCTTTCAGACTCTCAAGATGTCAGATTTGACAAAGAATACATAATGTATATTATTAAGATTACTTTGAACTTTTAATTGGTTTTGCAGTTCTCCTTTACTTATTTTAAATGTTGAACATAATTTAGTTTAATATACAAATGTTCAGATTGAATAAAACTTCTTTACCTTGTATTTATGATTGAAATTTAGACAGTGAAATTCATGCATATATTTATCATATATAAAAGTTTTTTAAATCATTATCCTTGAAATTTTACTGTTTTAGCGTCTTGAACCAGCCAGTAATGTTCTCCATCATGTAGAAGGCTTTGCACTAGTTATGCTCTGCTCTTGTCGGCTTTGTCCCAGAAGGCTCTCTCTTCATATTTTAAGAGAAGCCAAGACTCTACTGAAAATTTTAGGTAAACTTAGAAAATAATATAAATATTTTTTGTTAAATGATTTATTATAAATCAAAGATAATTATACTTTATATCTTTACTTATACAACACTCCAATATAAAATAATCACATATAAATTTATGGAAAGAAATCTCTTTCCATTTGAGATTTTTCATAATCAGGAACTTGCATTTAAAAACTGCAGGATAGAGAAAAATGCGAGATTGTCCAAGCTTCACAAAACCGTTAATTGAAGAAAATTAGATCAAGAGATTTATATTCATATATTGCATATAGAACAAACATACATTTCATAAATTTAAAACTACTCCTCTAATTTTGTAGTTCAAATAGTTCATTAAAATTTTCAAAAAAATGAGATGATAAAATTGGTATTGCAAGTTTTGAATCATTGTTGAGTTTATTTTATGAAACTTAACTTATTGTAATTATTGATGCTGCAGAATTGTATCTTATCAATTTTTTTTACATGTAGGTAAAGTAATGCATCAGTATTGATTTGTTTATTTTATATTGTATCTTTAAAATCTTTAATCAGTTTATAAATTACAAAATAAATACAATCTTGAAACTTAATTGTACTTTAGGAGCCTTTGATACTGAAGAACCTGTGGTGGATGTAATGGAAAGATGGGTCCCTACGGTGATGGAATCTGCTCAGCAAGTCTTACCTGCTACAGAAAAAGCAGCAGTCCAAGCAGCGACTATTGATTTACAATGGATCGTCGATCGTACTTCTACAGTATGGACTGGAGGTAAACATCATATATTTCTTTTATAATTTTCTTTATTTCAAATTATAACATAGTTTTTTTTACATAAATCTTTCAATCATCTTAAATTATAGAAATTCTTGCTTCATATCTATTGAACAAAAATCAGATATTAAGTATTAGTTAGTTTAAGTATTAGGTTAAGCTTATTATATCAATGCACAATTGAATGGTTTTTAATTTCATCTAGGTCATGTTTCCATTGAAATAATATTACAGGTCTTAAGGATGTATTTTCACAATCGATTATTCTAAATTACATTTAATTTTGAGTGGAAAATAGTTGACTGGATAATTTTAATGATGTATTGAATTGTGTCATTGTGTCAATGATAACACAAAAATAAGCAAAACTTATTTTTGTTTTATCATTGACTGCACCCCCTGACCAATTCAATCCATCATTACATTTAATTTTTTTTCTTTGAAATATTTAGCTCTCCGATTGTCAGCAATAAAAAATGGATAAACTGATAGAAAGAATTTCATTATTAACTATAGGAGAAACTAGTTGAGATACTTTACCAGGTTAAAACAAATTTCCATAAATAAGATTTCTAATATAAGTCCTGATACTATAATAGTTTTGACTTGCAGTAGGTTGTAATTTTTGGAATGGAAATTTACTATTATAGGATGGTAAGGGAAAATTATGTGATGCACACATTGCACGTGAAGTTTTATAAGGATAACTAGTAGCTAATTGAACAATGTGACTAATGAACAATTTGTTAAATTTAAATAATTTCTTTTATCTCCATTGCCATCATGAGCTTACTTTAGTCAGAGTAAGTAATTTATTTAGGAGCGCTATGAGATGAATTATGTTATTGATACTAAGTTGTTTGAACTATAGTTTTTAATTTTACTTTTATATGTGATTTTAGGAATCCAAGACGAGAGTAGCAAAAGTGCCAGCGTCTGTAGTAATGTGACTGCTCTCACAGGAACTGCCGATCCATGGGCTTGCGTACTATTTGGTTTGCTTGAGAGGGACAGGGTTCTGACTAAATGCACTGCAGCAATAACTCACTCCTGGCCGATTGCTTACAACAGGCTGCACATGCTATATGCTGTGATTGATCCGACGTAAGGCAAATTCAATGTTATTTGAGCTGTAAACTTCCTTTGCTTATAAGAATCAATCATTGAAATATACAAAACAATTTTATTAATAAAATTTTTATATTCTTTCATTTAATAACTGTATTAAATAATCTGATATTTCAATCTTTCAATCATTTTCAAACATGCAGTTTATATTAACAACTTGAATATTATTTTTACTCTTAAGTATTTTTTTTAATTAAAAAAAACAACTATAATAATGTGACTAAATTGGTCAAATAGCCATTTGATCTTACTAAAATTTAAATTATTGCTATTGTCATAATAATAAAATTCAAATTATAGCCATTTTTACATTTTCAGTTATGGCTTCTTCTAAATATTTTTTCTTAGCATAATTTTGAAATAATAGTGGGATAGCTCAGTGGTAGATCGTTGAGTTGCAGTACCGAAAGGTCCCAGGTTCATATCCATCAGTGATAGATAATTTATTTAATCTATTAATTGTCAGGGATGGACCCTGTAGAATATGGAGGCTCATCTGGGGCTCACCAAGCCTCTATAAAATGGTACTCTTAATTGGAAGAAAAAATCTGGCAATTGAACATTATATATATGACAAATTACCTCCCCACACAACCACTATCCATAAAACAGTTCAGTATCTACCACATACTGAACCTCTCATGGGTTGTAGTGATACAGTTTTTTTTATTTTATCATTATTTTGAAATACTAATCAAATAGTCAAATTTATGATCTTCCAAATGATGTACCAATGTAGCATCTTTTTATTGTGTTTTTGGGATTTTCATTATTTTTACTTTTCTAGCCCTGTCAGCGACAATCGTGCTTCATTATTAAGGAGTTCTGCTCCTCCTCGTAAGCCAGCTTCTGAACGTGAAACACATCTCGTTATCTGGAGGAACTACGCTGCTCTGTCTATGAGAGTGGTTCCTCCAGCACCATCCCCAGTTATCCGCTGTGCTTCGCCTGATCTCTCTTTAAGGTATTTATTGAAACATTGTTATTAATCTTTAGTTGAAGTGTTATCTTTACATTTTAAACATACTTAATAATTTTTCATTATTTCATCTTCATGAACTTGCCTTGTCAACAACTTAGTTCATGTTCTTCATTAAAGTTATTGTATATTAATTCATCATATATTTTTATGCTTTATTATAAATTAAAAGCAATATCATTTCTTTGATACTAATTAAAGAACCCATGTTTTTTTCTTCAGTCTTATTTATGTAAGATATTAAATTATTATTTACAGATATGCTATAAAGAAATATTCTTTGAACATGTATAGATGTCCAAAATTTGCAAACTTGAAATTTTGAAGAAGTTTGAAGGTTTTAATATTTGATCCCAAGAAATTAATTGTTTGAATATATTTTACTAGAAGAGCATGTTAAAGTTTTATAACATTCTTCTACATAATTATTATAGAAACTCATTGAAAGCCATTAATTGGTGCTTGCGAAGAAACTAAATTAAATTATGTGTAAATAATAATAAACTTAAGATTGCTCTTCTGAAGATTATAAAGGAATTTTATTTACTATTGTAGTTGTGATATTTATCTAATTGATCCTTTAAATGCTTTCCTTTTAATAAGTAAATGTGTAGTATATTAAAATCTTGATGGTTACCATTGGGTTTAATGTGTTGTCTCTTTATTATAATTGCTAAAAATCGCAATTATACCGCAGAAAATTACAGATTTACAGAGCTTCAAGGAAAGTATATAGAGATTTATTACCAATTCCTTACAAATGTAATGTAATTTGTTAGACTTAGGGCTACTGATTTTTTCATTGATGTTAGACATCTTTTCCTACTACTATTAATGCAAACTGGATGGGCAATATCCATAGATTAACAAACCCATTCTGAACATTCACCCATTCACATAAAGCATTTACTAAACCAGAACATTCACCCATTGAACCTTCTGTGGTCAAGATTCCCTAAACTTCAATGGCTCTGGCCAGCTTTGAACTAGCATAACTGCAAACTTAAGGTTGGTTAGAAAATGCCTTAAACTTATATTCTCGGCCCCATGTCTCATTAGAGAGGCAACCACTACTTTTTTAGCTCATTAATTTACAATATTCTCAAAAAGCTGGGTGAACCTTATTCTTAATTTCAAAAGCTCAAATGTACCAAGTTTCTCTATGGTTTGTAAGCAGTTTCCTTATAAACTGCACAGCAATAAATGGTTCATTTGGAATATTAATGTGCATTTTCATTTTAATAAAGCATTTGAAGGATTATTTTTTATCTATTTATGAATTTTTAAACTTTTATTTGATTTTAATATAATTTTTTTACTTGTATTTTAAACTATTTAAGAGTGTTTATCTGCCTATTGTGTTTGAATATATTCCTTCGCTTTTATTTTTGTTTCCAGTCTGTCCAACCCTGGTTTTGATGAATGTTTAATGTTTTCAGTATTTGCTTATTTTATTTATTTTTGGTTCATTTTATTTTTCGTCTCAAACATCTTTATGCTGTTATTTGTTTTTAAGTAAGTGTTCTATGTAAATAGCTGTTAAGATTTTGTAAATGTATTAGTTGTGATGTTCATATCTGATGGTTGCTGTAAGTGTGGTTATTGGTATTTGTGTAATGGATCTTGTTATTTTCCTTTCTTGGATGTAGATATGCATTATTATTTCTTTTTCTTTTTTTTGTTCAGATATATTGTAAATTTTATCCTGCAAATAATTTAGAATTCTAAAAATTTGACTGAAGCATGTAAATGATTAAATAATTGTGAAATTTATTCTAAAAAAATATTGCTAGAATTGGGGAATCATGAATTACATTTTAATTATAAATAGGATTTGATTGCTTTCGCATAGACTAAGCAATTAAACATATTTAATTAATGGGCATTATATTTCTATTATAGCTAATATTATATAATAATGCATATGAATTTCGATTAGCTTCATATATTGACAGAATTGGCTTTCTCATCGACATTTAAGGAAGATACTTGGCAAATGCATTTTTCGGAATAGTGTAACTTTGTTCATAGTTATAAACATTTTGGAGATATCCCCCTTACCTAGTAGATAATTAATTGTTAAGCCCTCATTTTTTATTTTATTTACCCTTTAAGCTTTGGCACACCCGAACCGAGTTTGTGTTTGTTCGCTTACTACCCTTGTTTTTTTTAATTTGGCTTATTGGTTCCGATTTGATTAACTTAGATGGAAATAATGTGTTTTTTAAGACGGATTTTCCTCTTATCAAGCCAACAGGATAATATTTTCCGGTCGAGAATATCTCAAAGTCTCTCCGATGACGATATCAACGACTCAAAGTCCCTGTACTGTTACTCATCGCAACCTTCTAAAACAAGACATAAAAGGAGCAGGTGAGGTGTATAGGCTGACTTGATCATTATATAATTTAGTTGAGAAAGAAATTTTTTCTTATTAACAGCTGAGCATTGCCATTTTTTCCATAAGAGAAAGGAACTAACAATTTTTTTTACTCAAAGGTAAAATTTTCCTTTGAAATAGCTTTGATGTTTATTTTTCTTTCTTCTCTTATATGTACATTTTTTTTTAAATTTTCAGTTGCTCATAAAATAGAATAGATTTATGCTTGGGTATAGCTTACTAGATTATAACAATTTCTTCAAAGATAATGATTATTCTGTTATATTATAGATATCTACTTCATTAGTTAAACTATAGTTGGCTTTGTTGAAATATTTTGCATCTGCACTAAAAATTAGTTGTTTTTTTAGAATTGATGGAAGCCTCAAAGTATATGATGTATAATAATCATGTAGTAAATTTTAAAGCATGGTGAAGTTTTATTTTTTGTTTTTTATTTAACTTCCTAATGCTAATAAAAAATATCTATTAATATAAGTAATATATTTAGAATATTGTACATAGCTTAATTATATTTCATTTAAGTAATATCAATTATGAATAGACTATTCTTTATCTTATTTTTTACAAAACACGTTGTTTTGTTAGTTACTTGTTTGTTTATTAGTGTTTCAATATAATAAATTTATCACATGTATTAGTTACTGAAAACAGTTTTCTATTTAAATATTTTAATGGATAAATATTTCAAAATACCAATAAAAAGAAATTTGCTAAAAAAAAAATAAAATGAAAATCTTAGACTTAATAAACATTCCCAAGTTTTTATATTTTGGTTACCTTATAAATTAATATTTGTCCTTTTTTAAATGTTTTTTGTCCTTTTTTAAATAATAATTTAAGCAATTTAAAATAAACAAAACAAACAGAATATCTCTCTTTGTTAACACATCCACAATTACAATTGTGGTTATTTAAACATACCTTTCAATTCAACATTTATAATAAATTTCAAACTATTAAAGAAAGACACTTGTCTTCAAACTTAAAAATGGAGAAAATTGATTGGTGGAAAAAAATATTCAGTATATTATGAATTCATACCATCTGATGCTTGGTTTATAATATTGTAAAAAAAAAAAATTAAACCTCTTGGAAGTGATGGAATTGCCTTAAAACTGTTGAAAGTTGTAAGAAGTATGTTATTAAACATCAAAATTATGTTGATTGCCAATATATTGAAATTCTGAATAAATTATTGAAAAAGACTCTCCTATGAGGACAGAAATCCTGGCAACTTCTAAAGTTGTTTTCTTTGTAAAAAGTCTATTAACCACTAAATATTTAATTAATAGCAGCTATGAGAGACTTTATCCAAAAATTATTTCATTTTAAAAATGGTATAATTCTAATTTTTATTTATTATGTGTCTCACTACTATAACAAAATTCATTAAAAAATAAATTGATTGTGAAAAATTAAGTACTGTTAATACTTCTGCATGTTTGAATCACAAATATAACCCTAACCCTATTTGTGAAGGTTGTTTTTAAATCTATACCATCAAGTGAATCGTAAGAATCATACAATCAATTCTTCTTCACCACTGATTTTCTTTTTTTCTTTTATGGTTTAATTAAAATTATTTTTGATAGTGAAATCAATGTGCAGATTATTTGAGACCATTTAAAGAAAAGCTGTAATTATAACATCTATTCTTTGAGGTAGCCATTTTAAAAGTATTCTCTTAGATGAATGATAAAGTCTTTGTTAGGGGAAATATTATAAGCTCTATGTACGAAGTAGTTCTTTTTAGTCTTATTATCTCTTAATTTATTGTGAATTGTGACTAGTGAGTATTTTTTCTTGCGATAATAAGTTACAGGTTTTTGAAAAGCATATGATCGTAGATATTTCAGTTTTGACAATGATCATACTTGTATGGTTAGTGATTGAATGATTTCTTATAGCTTGTTTGCATTTCATAGACTTTATAATTATACATATTTTAAAGAAATTTAGTTTTAATAATATTTTCTTACAATTGAATAGATTTATTAGCTTAAGTTGTTTTGTTTAGCTCATCACCCGACAGTTTAACAACGGAAAGAAATGATAAAGGTGCAAATGTTACACCTTCTGGTCTCTATAAACTGTTAATTCCACTCCTGCGTTGTGAGGTTTCTGACGTAAGGGATGCTGCCGTATTTGCATTGGCAAAGGTCAACAGTGAAGCATTGAAGTAATTTTATTTTAATTATTGGCATTGATTGACTTCTGTTTTATTTTATTTTTATTATAAATTTGAATCACGTCATGTTTTTACTAGGGATTTAATGGAAGAACTTGTCATATCTATACGAGAAGCAGTTGATAGAAAACAAGAAAATGTTAGAAGAAGAAAAAGAAGAGATGGACTTAGGCTACATCTTGTTAGAGTTTTTGAACTTATTGCGCAGTATGGAACGTTTGGAATCAGGTCAGTTTATGATTTTGAAGTTTATTCGTTCTGTTTTTCTATTTCAAATTCAATCTGCATGTGACTACTGTGAGACCAAATATAGTATTCAAGTACAGTATTATAAAAATATTTCTTCTGAATAGTGTATTGTTTTGTGATTGGTCCAATGGAATAAACTCCCACTCTAAATAGAATTGGTTTTGACATTTAGGATTAACCTAATAAAGTTAATTATTGCTTGTTTGTTGATGTTTAAAGACTTAAAACCCTTAGATCATCAACGCCTATGGTTTTTATAAAATATTTGTATATATTATTGGTCAGTAGTACAGATACTCACAAACACACACACAAACAGGACATCAGAAAAAAATTAGATATAGATTGAGCTATAAATGACACAGTATGTCTCAAGGATGGTAGCCTTGTTGTTATCAAGCGCCTCCGACTGATATGGTGCTAGTTCCATTTTATTTACCGTTGATACGTAATAATTACATTCTTGAAAAATGTGTTTAATTGCTGGTATGGTGTTACAATATTGGCATGAAGGCGGTGGCTGTTTTATAAAAACACATAATAATGAGAATCATCCTCTAACAAATCATCGATATAGTTATGCACAGATGATTTCAAAAATAAAAATAAAAAACAATAATAGATATTGCTTAAGGTTACTTTGTTTACTCTTCAAGTACTTGGTAATCTTCAATGATCATTTCAAATTGATATTTTCTGTTTTAAACAATTAATTTTTATTTTTGGAATTAAAATAAAAGCAATGAATTGTGGCTGTAATTATTCTTCTTCCAATTATATGTCAAACCCATTAATGAGCCTTGGACTCCTCAAATAGCTTTCACCTTTTCAATTGATAAAGTATAGCTTCCCTCTCAATTCCAAACTCAAGGTGGTTCATTGGATCTTCTCTAACACCATCTAGCCATCCAAGCATTGAAGGACCTCTTGTTTAAAAGTATTCTTTGGGATGCTGCTAGCCGAAATTATCTGCCTTTTTAGGCCTGACTTTCTTTAGAACTAATACAAAAAATGGGTTAATGATTAGATGCAAAAAAGTGTTTGATGAAGACAAAAACTAAAGTGATAACAATGCCCATAAACTCAATTCTGTGATTATGAAATTATTTCAGCTGTTGAATTCAATTTCATTATAGAATGAACTTGTTTTTGCTCACAATAGCACCAAACTTTCACTGTAGTTATAAATCACAATCTGAGAAATTGTACATTTAAGACTGCTTTTTATATTTTACTTATTTATAATTTTGCACTAATGTTTTATAACCTCATTATAGGTTTCATTCTGTTTTCTTAATAATTTGTTTAAAATTAAATTTTTCAGTTCATGTGTGCTTGAAAGAGATTCCCAATCTCTCCATCCTACTATTGTTGAGTATATCGATGGGGCAAGACTTTGTCTTGAAATGGAACCTGATAAGGATTCACTAACTGATATAAAACTTCATTTTTGTAATTTCATTCGACATATGCTGAAGAGCTTCCCATGTAAGTATATTGTAATATTTTTCACCTCTGTTTGTCAATGTAATCATGAATACAAACAATTTTAGTCTAAAATTGAATCTGAATTGTTTTTCTCAGTGGAAAGCCATCAAAGTTTGCTCAAAAGAGAATTGAGAAGGAGCTTATTTAATCTGTTCACAATGTGGGCTGGACCTCTTGGAAGACCTGGAGAAGCTGGGAGTGGTCCTCCCACTCAGTTACAATTTCAAGCACTTCAAGCCATGTCGGCAGTTCTGTGCTGTGGTCCCTGCTTTGATCCTAATGCTTTGGCTGAAGAAGGTTCACTGTACCCTTGGATCGATCATTTACTAGCTTCAGAAGATCCTAAGGTTGGTAATATTTCTTTCTTTCTTTTTTTTTTTATTGATACTTTTATAAGTACACACATAAAAACAAATAAATAAAATGAAATGGGAAAAATAAAACCAATACAAATATGCTATCCAGAGCTTACATTGTTAAATAGTGTATTGATTATCTCTATCATATGATGTTAGTCCAATGTAATTAATAATTAAGCGAATTCTAGGCCTGGATGGTGTTGAAATTCTGTTTTATAAAAATATTTAAACCAAAGCCACAATAAAGAATTATGTTGCAATGAATGAAATAAAAATTATATGTTAATCTCAGAGATGTATTTTGAAGGGTACAATATTGTATTATCTGTTTAAACATTCAATAATATTTTTCCTACTTTTATTTGAATATTTTTTATAAACTCGTTTATGTTGAAAATCTATAAAAATAAATTTTGCTGAATATGAAACGTTTAGGTTAAAGAATATTAATGGGGCCCCTAAATCTTGAGTATCTCTTCTCAGTGTTATAAAGCAATCACTGTCCCTTCATTGTTTCCTATCTGTTGTAATATATGCAATGTATTTTACACCTGGAAGCTGTAATCAAGAAACTTGGTTCTTGAGATATCTATCTCAACATCCAATTTCAAAGTTCCTGTTTGAGTTATAATTGATTTTTTTTTTTTTTTTAATGACAGGTTTACAAACTAGCCTGTGAAATGGTAGTCCTTCTTCTTGAATGTAATTCTGATATTGGATCATTGCTTGATTGGGTGGTTGATCGATGCTACACGGCGAAACCACAAGTTGCTGATGGGTGCTTCTTAGCTCTCGCAACCATCTTCAGTGCAAGGTTAGTTTATTTTAGTCTAATACTGCATTTAATTTCTATGAATCAGGATTTAAGCAGAATTATTCATACTTATTTATTTAAAAAAATTAAGCATCTGATTAACTTTCCCCAATTATAGTACTTTCCTTTTTTTTTTAGTTGATTGGAAAACAAATTTATGTTACATATTTTAAATGTTATATCAATTGATTTTTATAGATTTCATTGATGTTATACATGAAATTTTAAACATATCTCTCCTTATTTTTCCCTCTCCGAGTAGACTTAGAGTACTGCTTGAAGGAATACGAGGTGTGGCTATTAAATAACGAGACTAACGTTCCTGAGGAACAATTACGCATGCGCCAACTGCCATTGACTGACAGCTGTTTAGTGTGAAGCTTTCTCTTTAGTATGCAGTTAGTCTCGCTTCTGTAAACAATACCGTTTAGTCAGAGCCTACGTTAGTGTTGTTTTTCTGTTTTGCCGGATAAAATGGTTAGTGCAATAATAGAGCAACGAATTATTGTGAAATTTCAATTCACACTTGGAAAAACCGGTACTGAAACTTATAATTTACTGAAAGAAGTGTAAAGAAGAATGTTTATCGCGATCACGTGTTTTTGAATGGTTTAAGCGTTTTAAAGATGGCCGAGAAGACGTTGAAGATGATTCGCAGCCAGGTCGGCCTTTAACATCAAAAACGGATGACAATGTTGAAAAAGTCGGTAATTTGATTCGGCCTGACCGTCAATTAAGTATTCGTGCAATTGCTGACTCTGTAGGCATTGATAAATAATGTGTACGGCAAATTTTACATGTCAATTTTAACAAAACTGGTGCCTACAATTGAAGGTGATAGTAAGTAATTATGTATAAAATAAAAATAAAATGTATTGCAAGGTCAGTCTCGTTATTTAATAGGCACACCTTGTATTTCACAGATTACTTAGTATGAGTAAGAAGGCAGAATTAACTTTGTACCTTTTATTAAATTATTATTCACTTTTATTGTGAAATTTGTAATTAAAATAAAATTATGATATGAAAAGCTCTAAATAAATTTTGCAACTGACCATATTTGAATTGCTAACCAAAGAATGGAACAAATCCAACGCCTTTAATATTTTGTTTACAGCTGATAGGGAATTAGTCCAGGAGAAGATCTCATATTAGTGTCTCTTGAAAATTTTAGGAAAGTGTACCGTTTGCCTTTCTCCAGTTAGTGATTCATTTACCGTTGAAGTGTCAAACAAGACATACCATATAGCATATAAACAGATTCCCTCAATTTAATCCTGTAGTGAATAGAATTAGATATGTAAAATCACAATATTATGGCCAATACGTTGGAAATTTTTAATAAGTTTGCAACTGATTTTGATTACGAAAAATAATAGCCAATATCCTCCTTCTTAATATCAGAATCTTGCATCCTTAATTAAAGGGATAAATTGAAATAGCAGTTCGAATCGACAACATCGATAGCGAGAGAGTTGGATTTTCTAATAATTATTTTTTGGTAAATAAGACTGTGAAGAATCCGTACTTATTCCGATTCTCAAAAAGGAGACGAGGGCGGATTGCAATAACTATCGTGGAATCTCACTCAGAAGGGCTTGCCATACAATTTTCTAGTCGCTGGCCCCCTACCTTGTCACCGAATATGCGGGGGAAATTGTCGTAGAATACCAATGTAGTTATAGATAGACCTTTACAACTTTCCATTATTCTTTTTTCCTTAAGCCAAATATTAGAGAAAAATTACTATTCAACCCCAGTTCATCGGCTTAGTATAACTTTACAAAAAAGTTTATGATTTCATTTACCGCCAAAGTTTTGATTAAACATGAAATACGGAAGAATTTAATAAATCTAATGACCGAATCATTCAATAATGTTGGAATTGGTAATTTGTTTTCAGAGAAGTTCTTGCTTCGCTCGGGCTTACAATAAGATTACTCGATTATGTATGCTCTGTTTAATTTAGCACTAGATTAAGTCATTAGTAAAGTGCAGAAATAGTTTGAATATGGATAATAAAATATTCATGCTTGGGTTCGTAGATGAAAGTATGAAAACTAGACAACTACTTATTACAATGATTCTGATTAATGCAAATAATAAAGTAGGACTCGAAGTTAATACGAATAAGAAATTTATAAGCAGCAGACATGGCGATGATGTTATAGAGTTTTATTGACAAAACTCTTTGTGGCATTTGCGTTCTTTGAGAACCAGAGAACAACGGAATTATAGGAGGGATTAATGAGAAATGTTTGTTATTTTTTGTTCCCGACTTAGCCTAGCTTTAAACTTTAATCCCAAAACTTAAAAATTAGCTTTTATAAACTTTTAACCTTCCTACTGTTCTCTAGTGGTGAGACGTGGCTGTTAACTTTGGAGGCTTTGAAGGACTTAAGATCTTAGAGAGTAAGGCGTTGCATAGAAAATTCGGTCTACAATAGAACAAGTCAATTTGATAGAAATTAAGATTAAGATTTTCCTAACTCTTAATTTTAGATGATGTGGTAGCATTTCAACCGTAACGATCGACTTGAAAATACGCATTCCTAAAAATTAGTGCAGAGCCGAAGGATAGATGTAGGTTTGGTGGGATGATTGTTATACAGATGATCTCAACGGTTTATGTCAGAACGAAAGTCGGTGGGCAGACTCTTGTAAACAGCGATTGGTGGTATTGGTATCGAACGTTCATTATGTGTTTTGTAGTTTTTTAATTGCACATAATGAGCTCAAGATTCGTCACACCGATTTTCCTTCTCACGTTGTGTTGTGTATAAATAACCCTCTAAAACTTGTCTTACGTTATTACGGTTCGCTTTGTATTTTTCTCCACGAAATATGGGGTTTTTCACCTACCTTTAACCCTATAAATATTATTTATAGTTATTACACGGCGGCTAATATATGTTATTTATATATGATTTATAGTCATAACAGACAGTCGCTTATAAAACATGGTTACCGATTGACGAAACTGTAATGTTTAAATGTTAATTAGTTACAATGGTTTGCCTTCGGCCTGCAATCGTTTGGATTAACTTAATTCCAACAAATCCAGAAAATTCCTTGACAAAACTTCGGCATATCTCCGAGTTATATGAAGTTTTCGATGCGTAATAAATTTGAAGAAGTAGTGCGGGATGGTTGAACCACAGCGCCGTGTAGGCTTTAATATGCAATAACCAGAAAAAGGTACTTAGGCATGGTTGTTTTTAAGAATTTGTCACCTTTATCAATCGTTAATCGTTTTTAAGGGAGTAACAAGTTATTAGCATTTGTGAACATCAATTTCATTCCTGATATGTTTAAGTACAAATCAAATATATACCGAAAAAATTAATTATTTATCATAAACTGACTTATATTAGTCGATTTTAAAGTTAAAGATACTCTTTTCTTGTTATGTCCTGTATTTTTGTTATATTTATTCGTGTACATTATACTTAGGTTTATTTATTTGTTATCCTTTTTCTGTTTGTTTTTTATTTAATTTTCTTTTATAAATATATTCCAAATCTGTTGGTAGATTATGTTGTTGATAGAAGTTTGTGGAGTGTAAAAAGAAAAGTCTGTTATATAATGGAATAAATTTATAAGTGTATATGGTGGGATAAAATAAAAATGGGTCATACAATTTTTATTTTGGCCGAAGAAGAACGCGTTTTTCGAAAAAGAAAGAACGAAAGTAACACCACAAAATTAACTTATTCTGAACGAATCAGTATGCCTCCCTCGTTCAGAGGTCCATTAATAATAATAGTGCTTCAACATTTAAAACCCTCTTGGATCCAACGTTTCATCTTGGGACCAATAGTTTCAGAAAATTCACCGTTCAAAGAAATTGGAAACTATAATAAATGTTTTCTATAACACTCCATGCTAAGAGAACATGCATATTTTGCTAAATTAATATTGTTTATTCAAATTTTATTGCTTAAAAGGATGTAATAATAAATTTGCTATTCCTAGACTTGTTAAAACCTTTATTTATGTTTGTACTACAAACATTATGTTTAAAATAACAAAATAAATTTCTGTTGTTCCTTAAGAAATCCGATGATGTAAAAATACAAATTCTCATAAAAATGTTGTGATACCATGTTTTAGAACCGATTGTCTTAAATGTTTATCTTAATATTATAATAACTTATCAAAGTACTTTAATTAAGGCCTAGTTTGGCTATCAAACTATCAAATTTGTATTATTGTATTGTATCAAAGTTCGCCATCTTAGTTTGTCCCTTGCCCTTCAAATTTCATTGAATAAAATTTCGACCTTTTTCATCTTCCGGTTATTTTTATTATTCTCATTTTCCTTGTTTTCTTTTCTTTTTACTCTCAATGACTGAATCAATCTGAAAGTTATTAAAATGTTTTATTATTCCCTGTCAATTAGGCTTTTTATTATATTCAGGCCTCCAACTAAAGTTCCTGGAGTCCCAACTTTCCTCTTTCTCTATCTTATTTCTTTGAACTGATTTTTCTCATCCGAATTTCTTCAAAATTGGAGCAATTTACCATTTGATAAAAACTGTCTTCTTCGTTAACTAGAATAATTTATTATCGTATAAAAAGTTTTCGAAGTGAGGTTTTTAAGTAATTCGGAGGTGTACGTTATTCAGACATATTCTTGGATTGACTAACAAAAACGTGGTTTGAACTATGGATAAATAAACTTTGAAATATAAATAAATGCTTGGTTAAACAAAAATAAATGCTCGGAAATTAGTCGTGTATATACGTTTACACAATCGAGTATTGTTATTACCATTAATTATAAGGCATCCCTCCCTATGTAGAGGGTTGTAAAAATTAGTTCAGAATTTCAAGTAAATTTTCAGTATCGGTTTCTCAAATGGAACAACAATTTAGTATGAAATTTCCTTCGTTGTAAAACTGTTAATAACAATTTATTTTCCGAAGAGATAATTGTTAATAAAAATCTTTCAAATATCTATGCACATTGTGTCATGTAGCGGTTGCGGTGATTGTACTGACCCAAATGGGGTGATACATAACTAGACCGAACCCTGATTCGAAATTTCACCTTCGAAACGTTATGTTGAAAGTAGTTAAATGGGTTCAGGCATGGTCAGAATGTATATGTCCGTCAAAACCTAATTATTTGAAATTTCCACGATTGTGATACTGCTTAGAAGGAAGTATAGAAAAAAATATATATTACCTTTAGAATTGTTACTTGAATTTCATTGAAATTCGTTCTGATTCTATTCTTTAGGTGGTAAATTTAGTAAACAATCGCTTAAAGTAAAATACAACTTACAAATAAAACTGAATATGACGCGCCCGAAAAGTCAACGAGCACCATTCAAATAACCAATTATATGACAGTTTAAACAGAATCGGTACACGAATGAAATAATTTAATAATTTCCTGTACGGCGTCCACCGGAGACATTCCTAACGTCTCGGAGAAGTTTTAAGCGCACAATGGGGGATGACTGATGAATATATTAATGACGTCTTCCAGAAGTCAAAGGGTTAAGAAATTGATGGTATTGTATCGTAATGGAATGAGTTCTAATTTGGGTTCCAATGGGTATTATATAGTGCTGGAATCTATATAATTATTATTAGTATATTAGTGTGTGTATTGTTGTTTTTTTTTTACTGTTTTTATCATAGTTTTGGCAGCTAAGTATATACGGTTAACATATTAACAAGATAAAATAAATAAAACACAGAACTTTCTTTTCTTGCCGTATTTCTTTTTCAAATATTCCTCGTTAGATTTGCCACTTAATTAAAAGAAAAAGGATAATGATAATTTCCTTTTTTTTACCATTTTATATCTCCGTCCAAAGCGATTTGGAAATGCGTGTGAGTGTACACACCAGGTATGAATGCTTTTATTAGCTGTGTCTGTATGTATGCCAAAGAATATTTGCACACTTCTCCAGGGCCGATGACAATACTATAATTTAATTAGTTTCTCTGATTATCCTGACCAAGATCTTTAGGATTAGTGATTTTTCCAAAGACACGGTAGTGCCAAGTACTGAGGGGTTAACCATGACATACCTTAATTTTTGAGACAAGCTTAATCTTTGAGTTTCGTATATTTTGCAACTGAAAACTAATAGCTTTAAAAACTCGCTTTTGTGGCAAGCCGGACTAAAGTAGAATATTAGTTTCTTAAAAAAACTAAAGAACACGCTATTGTTGTAAATAATGCTGTAATCTAAAATAAGGCTAAAAAGTAGAAAACAATTTTCAATATGATTAAAATAATGACAGTACTAAACAAACAACAATTAATTTTATTGTAAAAAAGCGTGAGGTGCTTTTTAAGAATTTTTATTTATAATGATTTTACTTTTACCAATATATACATATAAAATGCTTTGTCCTGAATGACTGAGGGATCAACACACAGCCTAAACCGCTGATCGTAGAGACCTGAACCTTGGAGGGTGTGTACGACGTATCCATCTTTGTATGACGTATGCATCCGATAAGAAAGGATTTTCCGAAATTCTACCCCTAAGGTGGTGAAAAAGGGGGCAAAGTTTATATGCTTGCTCAATGTTGTTATGTGCGTGTTTCTTACTCGCAAAATCTACATACTTACGTTGAACAAAACAATAAGTAACATAGTCCACTTTTCGCTGCTGCCGTACGAAAAGTAAAACCGTTATACTGAGTAATCCTTTTCAATAAATTCAATAATATTACATACTAATCCTTTACTGACACGAACAACAGTAAACTTCTGTCCGTCCTGTTTGTTAATCAGTGTCGATGTATGTTTCACGGCTGTGCTGATCCGTCTGTTATGAAATTTGATATGGATAATCTCAAGCCTGGGGAAGGATATAGGGTACTTTTTATCAACACACCTCACAGGCGAAGTTTATATAAAACTGTAACCTGATTGACTAACACACCCAGCAGTCAACGCTCAACAGAAACCACTAAACATCATCTTGAAATTTGCAGATAGGTTCTTTGTATACCTTAAATGGTCACTAAGGAAGGAATTTCGACAATTCCACCCCCAAGGGTTTCCCCCTTAATGTTATAGGGGTTCAAAGATTGTATGGAATCCGTCAGTTTTGCAGTTAGACATCTGAAATTTCGAATGTACGAGTAACTTATAGTTAAAAAAAAAAAGTTATTTATTTAAAATGATCTGTCGCGAAACTTTATGTGGCAGACCAAATTCTTCGCGAGCCGAAGCCGTGGGCAAAAGCTATTCGCTCTATAAAATGTTTACAATAATTAACATCAAGCATCCCACATTAGTTTTGACGTTAAGTAGATCCGGTACATTTATTCTGATGCTAATAGTCCTTGTTAGTGACGAGTGCCATCTTATGGGTTATCAACTATTACTTTGTTTTAGTTACCATTTTATAAAAATAAATTGATCTGCTTTGAGGGTAAACTCATATTTTAAATTGGTTAGTCGATTACGCAAATGTGACCATTTTGCAATATTTTCCTTACACACTACATATAGCAACCATACCATAATCATATCAAAAATATGAATTTATATTTTCAATATGAAAAATAAATTACCAATTGTAACTTAAAATTCCAACCAAATAACTGTTTTAAAATTCGATTCTGCCTTTCAACCTTAGGTAACGTGATGTAATACTCCTTGCCTCGCCATCAAGTGTGAGTCGGTTTGGCAGCATTGTCAAAAGCCTTTTCAACTCATTTGTTGGCTATTAGCGAATAAATGGAGCGGAGTAGCTCATTGGCTAAGGCACTGGACTATTAACTTCGGGCCTAGTTAGAGCCAGGCTCTGCACGAAAATTCATTTTCTGTTCTATTAGCGATGGATTGAGTCTGGTGTTATGGTGCCCTCCTGGAACAATATCGACCACTGTGTTCTGGGTACCTCAACCCTCAATGCGCTGAAAAACCTGGTGGTTTAGTGTAGGTACTGAAATCAACGTCTCCCTTTTTAACTTTTATCCAATTTATAAGCAATTTATGAATATAAATTAAACAAATTTACTGTGCACACATCACACAGTCTTACCTGCTCTACCAAATTTTAAGTTGCGTTTACTTAACCACAACGCATCAAAAACGCTCAGCTACCCACACAAACTGAACGGTGCAGCACTAGAAACAATTGCCGAACTATACAGTCGCTATGCTAGGCTCTCCAATAAACAGTTCTCCTAACTTAAGAGAATTTTTTTGACCTCCACCCGGACCATTTTTTCCTCTTAAATGATTTTTGATATTGGATTAGTCATAATTTTAATAGTCTGAAAATCTACTACACGCAGACCAAGCATTGCGATAGAAAATAGAGAAAAGCTTAAATTATGTATTATTCATTGGTTTCATGTTAAATCCACAAGTGGTATACAATGCTTTATCAGGTCAAACATGATTAGAGCTGAGCAGGACCCTGATATATTCGACTCCTCGATAAGATATCTGATTATTAGAGTTAAGGTAGCTTCCCCTGCTGCCCTGCCTCCCAAGGCCTCATAAATCTCTCCTACCTTATCCTCCGGTTAAACAGGCAGGAAGCCAGGATATCAAAGTTGTAGACGTTATATCCTGTTGCAGCCTGACCTTATATCCCCTGCAGACTTATTGGAGGATACTAAGCCTCTTTCATGGTCCACTCCTAATTTTATTTAATCAATTTCTTCTGTAATTAAATAATAATATACATTATTCCTGCGATTTTTGTAACTATTAATTACTATTTATCTGTAACAATGAATTGTTGTTCTGAAGATCTTAGGTTCAAATCCGGCTGTAACAGATTAATTATTAAATCAGCCATATATAGTCCTGGGATCTGCTCATGGGGCTCACCTAGCCTCTTTAATAAGAAAATTCTGGCGGTTGAGCTTGATCTCGGACAATTTACCGCCCTGTAAAACCGTTGCCTTAGTACATTATACTATATTCAGAACCCAAAATCCTTAATCGGTTTTAGTGGTACATTTGTTTTTTGTAACAATAAATTGACTGAAAACTATTTTATGTATAAAATCACCTAATAGTTGAGGGTTTTTTTTTTCAGTCAAACTGAAAATATTGTTGTTATTCCATAAAATAAATAAGAAATAGATTTTATAAAATTATATAAAATATCAAATTATAAGAATATAATCACTTGTTATTACATCTTTAAAAATAAATTTTCTAGTAATTTAGTCTCTTCTCTGTTATATCGTCAGGCATTCTTATTTTACGTTACGCCTTCTTTCCTCTAACAATTCTATAATTATTTTTGGTGAGTCTTCGAGTTGACCACATTTTGTTTATATTTCTCTACATTTCGCAAAATGAAAATAGATAAATATAAATAACGGGCATCCCCATCTTGCCTCGCCTTTACATTTCTTTTTTCAGAAATATCGAGACGAGTAGTAATTATCATAGACTAGAGTTTTTTGTGTTCGGATTTTGCCTGTTGATTAACGTTGTATAGTAGATCAATTTTTGGGTATTTTGCTTTGCGAAAGTTGCTATCTGCACCATTAAACAATTAAGAATTTCTCCACCTTGCACTTAATGTCTGCGTCATATAGTATCTTTACGACCCCTTATTGGTAGGAAAAGACATCTAGTCTTACCAGGTGGTATTTTGGTTATTGGATAAATAAATTTCGCTTGAATATCTAGCCTGTTTTGATTCGCATATTTTTCTTTTCTTCATAGATAATTGAAGATCGTGAAATACCAAATTTGCTTGTTGTTTGAATGGTTTCAATCTTATTGATTCCAATTTCGCTTTAAAAATATATTATAGGTTCTCTGATGCTAATAAATTATGATAATACAATTTAGTTATAATAAGTAACAGCATGTAGGATTGTAATAAGTAAGAACATGGTAGGATCTTCTACATGAACGTTAATTTAATGCCAATAGCTTAATTTATTTTATAGTAATAAATCATGGAGTATTTATTAAGAAATTGAAGGTTTTAATTATAAATTATTCAATAATTGATACCAACTGATTTTTTTTCATCTCTAATGCAAGTATATGATATAATGGATAAAATAAATAACTCAGTTTAAAATAATAGCTCTCTTTTATTTCTAGAGATCCCCCCTTTTTTTTATTCAGTATTGAACCGCTTAAATTAGACATTAAGAGTATTATGATAGCGGTTAGATTGGAAGCCTGATAAACAAAAAGTATTTTAACAAAATCTTCAGAGGCAAAGTATAATCGGTTTGTTACTATCTATATAGCCTTTTTTGTTTTCAGCCTTCATCAACATCTTCCATCCACCGGAGCCTAGGTCTTCCTCTTCCTCTTCTACCGCCTAGGCCTCCCTCCATTATCTTCCATGGTAGTCTTTCCTGATCCATTCGATGCACATGACCCAACCGTCTTATTCTCCTCTTTTTTATATAATAAACTTAATAAGGGAGCGGAATGGCTCAGAGGTAGATCACTTAGTTGCCATGGCTAAAATGACTCTACCATGTACTGATCCCAGACTCTCCTTGGATTGTATTGACACAAGTTCTTCTTATTCATTTTGCTTCCTTTTATGCCATTTCTAGCATCGAGGTGCCTCCGGCGAGGCTAATTTGTTTACTTTGAATAATATTTTCTACCATTCGGGTTATTAGCCCAGCGATGGAGGGTCTTATCCTCGGGACAACTGGTTTCCTGAATATTTATGTCCCCTCAGGAGAAAGGGTGACCGGGCTACAACCCCGATACTGGGTTTCCCCCAACCTGGAGAACCAGTGGCCGCCAACTCCCTACGCCTGATTGATACAGGTTAAAAAACTTAATAAGGGTCTTTATACAGGTCTCTAAATTCTATGTCTTATGTATTCGCAATTTGATCTCTCGGAATATGTTCTGACTTTTATTATCACATATTATATTAAATTATTTTTTTATCTTTAAAAATAAACATCAAGTATAATTTGGTAACTTTAACCTGCAATGAACAGTAAATATTTATAATGCATGAAAAAAATAGTAGATTAAAGTATTATAAATAGATCAGTTTTTACGTTCTCTCAGAGAGTCTTTTACAAAATTACTTAAGTTCTGAGTTTTAAACAACATAACTGAGTATCTTGACTTTATTCTCCGACATTTGCTTTATAAGCACATTTCTCTTCATCTTATAATTACAATACTTTTAAAATCTTCTTTTTTTTTTTGCTCGAATTAACTAATGTGGTGATTGTGCAAGATCTGTAATAAAAACAGTTTAATAGGAATGAGAAAATAATTATTTATTTATTTTGCCGGAATCTGATACCACAATAACAAAAATCTTTTAAAGATTTAACAGTGAACGATTCGCTTGGCCTTACGTCTCTTAGAATTGCCTTTTGTTTATTTATTTTGTTCATTTAATTCTGTACTGTTCAAGAGTGATCATTTACTTGTATGGGCTACCCATGTCTTCAGGTCATTTGCTACGGTATCCGCTCCCTGTTAACGACCTAGACATTCCTAGCAGGTCTTGAGTTTCTCTTAATTACTTCCTGTCTGTGTTTTATTGTCGTGTGCCTTCCATACGACCAAACGAGCAGTAATCAAATGTTAGAAGGATTAAAACATAAAACTAAACTTCTTCATATTCTTGTTGGTTAATTAATTCCTTCTAATAACTAAAGTAAATTTATTTATTTTTTATATAAATACTGTATTTGAATTTCCATAGTGATTAATCACTTCCATTAAAGAGGTTTATTGTGGAAGCTATAACATTTTTCTTACAAATCTATATCGATCTATAAATTAATCAATTGTATTCGTCGGGTACTATTTTTAACGTCGAATAATTAATCAAACAATTTTAGATGTATTTTTTAAAGATATTTTCATATTCTTGAAATAAGAAGAATAAATGTCTCTCCTAACCGGTGCTAATTTGGTGTGAGGAAACCTGATGACCGCATACTCTCTCGGGAAACAAAGTTACACATATACATCACCATCATTCGTCCTGTCCAGATGTATTTTTTTAGAAACTTGGTCTACAACCAAGGACTGCGAACATGACCTCCTCCAGTTTGAGCGGAAAATCCTTCGCAGGATATTTGGAGGAGTGCTGGTGGATGGAAACTGGAGGAGACGCAAGAACCAGGAGCTATATGTCGCATTCAAAGAACTGAATATTGTCCAGGTCATAAAACTGGGCCGATTGCGGTGGGCAGGGCAATGTGGCATGTGGCTCGCATAAGTGAGGAAGATTTGCCCAGGAAGCTGCTGACAGAGCCTCTTTACAGGCCAAGAAGAAGAGGAAGACCCAGGCTTAGATGGATTGACGGAGTAGCGGCTGACGCAGGAAACATCCTTGGTGTACGCAACTGGATGGGAGCTGCTCAGAACCGCGACGATTGGCGGAAGCTGCTGGTGAAGGCCAGGACTCATCACTAGTTGGGCCGAATTAGTAGTAGGATCATATTTGTACCTTTCAAACGATTTGAGTAAAGAGTTGAGAAAAATAGTTTTAACCCGTTACACAAAAAATAATTATATAATTGATGGAACAAGGTACGGTTCGTGTATTCATTTTTTTGCTTTCTCAAAATCAGTTTGGAAATATCTGGATAAAAGTCCCAACTGTTATGAAATAAATTGGGAAGTTGGCATGTTGTGTAGATATGGTTTTGATGAAGGTAGAAAAATGAGTTTAGTACCAAAATGAATTTTATTATTACCTAGGGATACGTAATATACACAATATTGAATTTCATTTTTATTTCTTGCTAAAGAATAAAGGAATTTTAAGATAAGCTCGCGTTGTTTCTAGTAATCAATATTTATCAAAGGTTATCTATAAAAAAATGTTTATAGCAGCCTGTGATTGTGAAGAGGAGCGGAGTGGCTCAGTGGTAGAGTACTGAGGTCCCGTCCCGAAAATCCTGGTTCAAATTCCGCTGCTGGCAAGACTTTTATTTTGTCTGTTAGCGGCCGGAGATGGATCATATACGATATACCCAGCCTTTATAAAGTGGTACCTAAAATAAGGGAGAAGTCTAGGATAAATCACCTCCCTGCAGAACCGTTGTCCCTGAAACAGTACAGCCTCTACCATGTACTGAACCCCAGATCCGTTCGCGGGTTGTAGTGGTACAGGTTTTTCTTTTTTTATGATTGTGAAGAAGAAAATCATCGACCATAAATGAAAAATAAATGCTGTGGTTTTTGCTCCCAAAAATGTATATATACTTGAATAATTTTTTTTTTTTTCAATACCTTGCATTATGGTATGCATTTGTGTTTGAAAACGCGAATTAGGGAAAGAATGGGGAAATTAAAAACATGTGTTTTCGTTAACAAACATTGAACAAGGGACATGATCCTTCAAATTTTTTTTCTAAACGTTATTTTTTCCTGTTGAGTTTCTCTACAAACCGTCTGTAACAAAGTGTGGATGAAGCTTATCGCGGATCACTGGCCGCTGCTAGCAATTCCCACCCTCTGATAGGCTTCCCTTCCCAACTTCCCTCTCTTCTCCTCCACAAGCCCACCACAATCCTGCCTGTCGGACCAAGAATAAGTCCGGGGCTAAAACCATCGGTGTTAGGTCTTTCTTGGAAACCCGGAGCATTCCGAAGTTCCAGCCTAAATGAAGAGCGTCCTTCAATACCACCCGGAAAGACCTCGAGCTCTCAAATGTCCTTATCGGTCTCATTTACCCACTTGTTAGTCATTCAAAGGTTTTTAAGTTACGTGAATACCTTTTTTTTCATCCTGCTCGGCTGCCCTTAGAACTGAATTCTGCGTTTTCTCATTGCATCTGTTATGTACCTTGAGTTCCTGGTTGAGGAGTCATCTATAATTAATGGCCCTTAATCTGTTCCAAAAATGTTCTCAATATCTCTCCGTGATTTCTAGATCATGCATGAATATTTTCTTATCAAGGATCAATCATTCTGCCTCGTACAATCCCTCTGGGTGGATTACTGTTGAATAATGTCTATTATTTTATTTATTAATTTTTCATACTTTTTTTTTGTAGATAGATACCTGTCCCTGTGACAATTTCCAATATATTTTTTTTAATTATTATTAAAGATTTTTTATTATTTTGGAATAGTTCTTGTCGAACAAATGTTAACAACTATTAATTTTCTGCGTTTTTTAAAAACTATTGCATTTTATAAAATGTATTTAAAAATCAGATCTTACAAGTAAAAAAAATACAGAATAAAAACAATTTTAGTAAGTAATAATAATAATTTTATAAAATAGATATATGAAATATATAGATATAGATCATGATTGTAGGATGTGCCTATTTTATTTTTTCATAACTCCGTTCTTAATCAGTGAGTGTTGTATAATTAAATGTTATATTTCAGGCGTTCAGGATCAATAGTGGATTACTCCAAATTTCAAAATTTTAATGTTTCACATCCTTCATTCTTTAAGCCAAGCAACGCTTTATGCGTCTTGTTAGACAAAATCGCTTTACTAAACTTTTGGAGTTATCCGCTTTAGATTCTGAACTCATCATTTCGGCTTATACGCATATATCTACAGCCCTGGTGGATAAGATGTACTTTGTCCAGAGAGCATTGTCGTGTCATTCTTGTAGTTAGAGTTGTAAAATTAGTAATACCTCATTTTCAATCCAATACCCGACTCACACCTCAGCCCCTTTTACAACGAAAATTACACGATTCCGTTTCCTAAAGTACGAGATACTAATTTTGGAAAAAAAATCTACTTAACCACTTATTCACCTGGGCCTGATATAATTAATAAATTAAGGTACATTTGTTTGTCTGTTTCTATGGCAACAGATTTCAGGAACTTAATGGTGTTTAACTTTTATTTTAATCATAATTTTTATAATTCATAAAATTATAAGATTAATAAACAGTTAATAAGCTATTTATTTAATATCCCAATTTTTATGTTGGAATACTTTTTTACATTTACTAAATTATCATTATTGTCAAATTTATTTATTATTGAAACATCTGTTATTTTGGAAACAAATTAGTATTCTTCGGTTATTATTTATTAAAAGTCGCTCTTAAATTTTACTTAAAAATTCATTAATCTATTTTCGCCCATAGACTGTTGTTGATACAAGATAAAATGGACTATGGATGCGGAAACAGCTGCCGATGCAAGAGATGCGAGTTGAGATTAGACGACCGCCAGAGGAAATCATTCCACTACGATAGGCTACCTTCGCTTGCCCCAACACAAATACCAACGGTAGACCCCTACTCAGTAGAGAAACCAAGTCCTGCTGAGGTTTCTAGAGGGATAGAAGTAACTCGTCATAAAGAAGTGCAACCAACGCCCAAAGAAGTGGAAGAACCGGAGTCATTCAAGATGTTCGACGTGATGAGGACGACAAACCAGGAGTACGGAATGTGGATGTTCGACCCCTTCCTCCGTGATAAGGATTGGTACAAGACGAAGCGATACCCTCTGAAATCATCGTTCCTTTCCAGATATTATCATGAAGGAAAAACGGGTCAACATTTATAAGCTTGATGAAATGTTTTTTCGCAGTTAGCTGATGTGATGTAATTGAGAATCAAGTATTTAGGTTATCTTTATATGGAATAAAATACTGTATGATTTCCTGAGGTATTGTTCTTAATCTGTAGCAGTTATTATTGTAAAAGATTTCAATAATTTATATTTATCGCTGCCCCAAACAATTATCGAACATGTATCACTGCAACTCATGGGTTCAGTATCTTGATGGGACCATACGATTTTGAAAGGTTGCATAAGGTCAAGCTTAATCGCCAAGCTTTTTTCCAGTGAGAATGGTTTAGCTCGTTAAATATAAACATCAACTGGTATTATATGACTCATCAACCCCTGGGCGACGTCATTGATTTCATTTGTCATGGTAGACTTTGACCTCCCAAGAAGTCAGAATGCTCTGGTGGATGCTGTACAACACGTAATTAAATAATTCAATAATTTCATTCGTGCCTCGATTCTGTTTTGTTTAAAATGTCATTCCGTTCAAGTGATGCCTGTTGTTTTTTTTGGTAGCGTCAAATTCAGTATTATTCTTTGTTAAGGGGTCAAGAGTGATCTTATTGTATACTCAAGTATTTAAAATACTAGCCTTTCTTATTTTAACTCCGCAGTAACTAGTACATAACTGTAACCCGGAGGCTAAGGACACCATATCACATTTTTTGTATTTGTTGAAGAGAGCAAATATTCATTAATTTTGAACAAAAAAATTGTTTTTTCCTCTCTTTTAGAAACAGCTTAAAGAAAATTGTTCACATTGTTGTTGGCATTAATAAGTGATTGGAAGTTTCGATCTAAGTATTTATTTGTGACAATTTACATAATATATTACCTATTTTATGGACATAGTTTCCTGTACCGCCGCACAGTGGAACGAATCAACGCATTTGTTGGACATTGGACCAATTCTCTAATAACTAAATTTGTCCTATATTTTGATCTTAAATTATACTTTATACTTCTTCTCAACAAAATCCATAGATAAATTAATTGTGAAATTAAATCCTATATGAAAAATTCTGAATTGAAATATAAATTTTTCTAAAAACTCATATTTTTAAAGCAATCCACTGTTTGAGGTAATGCACTAAATTAATCGTGCACCTACAGGAAAAAAACTCATCCATAATAAGATATTTTAGGCAAATAAAACTTGGGATTATTTCAAACGTCTGGGATTTTTCGGTGAAAATTGGGGGTAAAACTAAAATAATCAATTGCGAAAATCGCTCAAAATCGCCCAAAAAACTACCTTCACAGTAAATAACTAGAATGTTTGAAGTTGTTTTTGCATTAGTCGGACTCTGCTACAAGGTGCTATTTTACGAGAAAATGATTTTTTTTTTTTTTCCGGGCCTTGAGTATTAATTTAAAATAATTTCTGTTGATATTGGCGTCTACTTTTCTTTTGTTTACCAATGTTTGTTTACATTCATTTATCCGAATCGTCATCTAACATAATAGTATTAACAATGAAACTTAGTTTCTGTGTGGTATTTGAAAGACATATGTGTAATGGTGCACATAGGTGCAATAGTCCCTACAACAAATCGTCAAGTTTTTAAATTTTTATTTATTTATTTTTTAAATTTTTATTTTGTTATTTAAATAAAACAATTTTATATAGGCACCTACATTTATTATAATTTTGATGTATCAATTATACATAGTGTATTAACTAACAAAAGTAATTATCAATTATTATATTCATTTTGTTTAATAATTAAATTATTTGCTTTGTTACTTTTTCCTTTGTATAAATTTATTTAATGCCTATGTATCTGTCTTTCCATAGAATACTGTATTGTACCCATTCTAGTAGTATATAGGAACAATGTTAGATAATAAATTATCTAACATCAAAATATCGAATCTATAATTTTTACACGTTTCCCCTAAAATGTTTGATCCTGTTTATCATATAATTAAATAGTCCCTTCAAAATGCTTTAAAACCGTAGCAATAGCGATATTCTAGGAGAACCAGAAGCGGAGATATTAATGAATGTCCAGTCCTCCCTAACGCTCGTTCCACTGTGCGCCGGGTCACAGATAATAATTTAATGTAACCATTTGTCAATAACCCAACTATAAAATCAAAACCCAAGGAGATAACCATTATTTATTAATCCATACTCGTCAGAATATAATCGATTATATGTAGTGTACGATACGTAGTAAGATCCATAAGTTTCCGACCTGTCCTGCTTCCCCCCCTTCAAACGTGTCGGGACCTGTACGCCTATGCAGGTCTATCTATGCCTGCTCACTCCATACCCATCGCCCGCACTTCCTCAGTCCTGTCAGTCAGTCTCCAGCCTTCAAGGAAACTCCCCATTTTTACAATGTTCAAACTCGAGTACCGTATGGTTATTAAATTATTTTGTAAAGAGGGTCTTACTCCTGCGCAAATTAAAGAGCGCTTGGATTGTGTATACGGGCAGTCCTCCCCCTCGTATTCCACAGTGAAAGAATGGGCAAAATTATTTTTAAGTTTGGGGGAGAACGTCCGGAAGATGTCCCGGTCGCCCATTGGAAGCTGTCACTTCTGAAACAATCCAACTTGAAAACCAAGGAAATAGCATCGAGGTTGGGGCTTTCAAAAACAAGTGTTTAGAGGATCATCAAAGAACATTTGCATATGAGCAAGGTTAGTGCAAGATGGGTTCCAAAAATTCTTTTCCATTTCCAAGGCCGCTGTGAAGGACTGTGGATTCTAAGAAATCTCTCATCCACCCTACAGCCCAGACTTGGCCTATAGCGACTTTAACACCGACGAAGAGCTCCAAGCAGCAGCGAAAGAACATATTTTAACAAAGAAGAACATTATTATTTATTTACTATTATACATTACTTTTTCATTGTATAGAAATGTTGCCAAAGCGTTGTATTAAGTTTGTTGAACTTAGAGGGTATATTTTACGAAAATATACTACTTTTAATAGTTTCGTATCGACATCTTAGAATAGCCTATCGCAAGAAAAAAATTACCGAGTTGTTCAATCCAATGTCCATAATACCAGTATTAGGTGTGGTCAGATTTACAATTATGGGAAACCGCGAGAACATCCGTTCTCCGTTAGTAGAACTTCCCGGGTTTAATGAATTACTTTAAACTTTGAGTCCAGCTTACTACTATAACTTTGTATGCTGAATGCGAAAAAAACCCAGAAAATAATGTCTCCTTAAATTGGGATACTTGCTTGTACTAGTAATACCAAAAACCTCTATTTCTACAAGGACAGGAATGGAAGGTAGGGAAAGCATAATGAACTTATTGTTTTCGTTAAAACTCTGTACGATTTATGGAGGTGGTAAGTTTTATAAACAATTCGACTTTATTTTATTACTTCTGATAACGCTTTAGACATGCTGTATCTCCACCGTCCATTGTTTATTATCTTAGTTGTAATCTACTACCCTCTGAAAAATTAATAAAATCAAAACTTTTCTGTATATGCACGGATTTTTAAGTAAATTTACATTAAATATCTGATACCCCACACAAGTCCTGTAAACCAAGGACCAACATAGTTTATGGTCGAAGATATCCAGCTGCAATGATGTATCACTGTACTGTCCTGCAGCTGGGAATATGCCAAAACCTTGTTTTAATCCATACCAGTATGAAGCATCTGTTTCTTCTGTCATTACTCTAATCCCAACGAAGATTGATGATTTTTGTTCATAGAAAGATTTCAGATAGCTCTTATTATTATGTTATAGAACATTAAATTCTCCATGTAATGAGTCTAATGACTCAGTATAATAGTTTATTATATTGGTGTTGATTAAAAACAACGGCGATGTACAATTTTGCTAAAAGCCAACAGAAGACCAAGCGCTATATATGAGTTGGCAGCTTGTTAACAAATACTATTAAGAAATTCGTTAAATAAAAATTTTGAGCATCTATATTTTTCATCTATGGAGAACAAATCGTTCTTTGGGTATGATTCTTTCGTGACCCATGTTATGGTATTGATTAGTGGGACAATGTAGTGCGCTCTGATCTAGTTTACCATAAAATTTTGAGTAAAGTCCTGAAATATCGAATTTTATTTTGGCCGCCATTACTACTACTTTTTTTTTTTTTTAATTTCGATAGTATAAATAATTTAGGAATTGCTATAAATGTTTCCGTGACCTTTTCATGGCAATTTTTTGCATGGGTCGCCAGACTCATGAGTTCTCATTGGAAAAATACAAACATTTTTTTGCCATATACAATCAATTCTCATTAATCATAAGTAGAAAAGTTTAATACTGATTTATTTTAAATTAGATCTCCCCGGAATGGTATTTCTAGCGCCGAGTAGCCTCTGCCCAACCCAGTCTCTCATTAGTCGTTTCATTCGGTTGAGGGAATTTCCTCTTCTACTTACAATCCTGATAGGCAACCCTTGCACGCATTCGCGGTCTCTTCCCAATGGATCGAACATCGAATTGTCCTCGTTCATGCGTCAGACGTATCCAAACCACTTGAGTTGTCGTTCTCCAAAGTTGCTTTGAGCTCAGGTCTATCTAGCTGCTCTCTTATTGCCCTTCCTAGTTTGCAATTTAATAGCGACTGTATTGTCTGATCATCCATAAACATCAATAATCAGTTCATCTGCAGTAAGTGAGAATAGGCGGTATCTGTATTTAGTCTTTACTAAATGTAGGTGCAACTTGGTCTTTTTATCCACTTGACAATGGCCGAGGATCTGTATGGTTGGTTATTGATCTGGTAATATGCCATATTCCGCTGTGGATATTCTGTTCGAAATCTCAGCATCTATCTTACCCAGAGTTACAGATCCTAAATAAGTGTATTCTTGGTTGGACGTCTTCCTCTTCTTCCATGGCCATGATCAGAACTTTACACTTGGAAGCTGTGATTCGCATACCTTTCCTTAGCACCTCTTCTTCCCTTTCCACAAGAGCTTCCTGTAGTTTCATCTTTGAATCGACTATAAGAATAATGTCATGCACAATATAAAAAGCTCTGTAGGACGACGGTTTCATATTCCAGTTTCCAATTGCAGTCCAACGCTTGCCTATTTTTATCTGATCCATTAAATTTATAAACATGAGAGGGCTAAAACTATTTCCCTGTCTTACTCTTGTAATTGGGAAAGGTCCCGATTCTGTGTCTTTTTATTTTACCAACTTTGAGTGGTTTATGCATAAAAGGTTTTTGAGATAACTTCCGCCATATTTTTTAACCTACTTCTACTCCAATCGTACATATTTTATGGATTTATATACTTATTATTTAATTCCGTTTCAGTAAGGTACGGGAATGAACTTCTGCTCCTTTATAGATTCGCCCGACCCGACCATATAAAAGAGGATTCCGAGATGAGTCGTGTTAATTGTAATGTATTTTCGTAATTCCTTCATTTAGTATATGACCATTAAAAAGGTTTTGGGGATACATTTAAATTTAATTTCTTCTCACGGGTTTCTCTGCTGTGGCTCTAATGAATGCGACGTATTTATGCCCTTCTGTGGTGGTATATGAGAAGGTGTTGAACAATTCTGTTTCTCACTTATAAATAGGATTAGTATTAGGTAGAAATTTGAGGGTGCACAGTTAAATTTCCTTTTTGCAAGTTGAATCTTTCGTTAACTTAAGCCTAGGTGATAGTGATTATATAATATCTGTTATTATAGTGTGCCTACTGGTTATACCATATATATATTATATTGGAAATCACTCATGTTTATTCATTAACATTGCCTGCCTTCTTACATTTCATCTAAACATTCATAAAAACTTTATAATGCAATAATCAATATTTGGCATATATGCAAAACATGAATGTCTATATTTATTTATAAAAATATATATTTATTTTAATTGTTAATCTTTTAAAATTATCGTTTTCCTTTAATGTTCCCTCGTCTTCTTTCGCAACACCCTTTTCGTGCCTTTCAGCGGAGGGGATTCCCAAGACTGCCACCCTCTTTTCTAAAATGCTCGAATACAGATTAAAGAGAATAATGAATTCCTCTCTAACATTTGTGCTTGGTACTCCGAGGGGATCGCGCGTGTCCCACCTTTATGATGAGTTAAAGTGGCTCTCCCCTCCCTTCCGAAGACAATATGTCCTCTGTTCATTCTTATACCAATCCATTTACTACCAGCACCCTTCATATATCTACTGTCTCCTCCAATTCAAATCCTCAGTTCAACATCATAAAACAAGATTTCGCCTTTCCGATCTCCGTATACGTTCCCACAGAACTAAAGCATTCGAACGTTCCTTTCTCGCCCGCTCCACCACAGTGTGGAACTCAATCCCTTCTAACATCCGTCATAGTTCCTCACTATCGTCATTTAAATCCTTCCTTTTCCAACATCTCCTAGCGTTCCAAAAAGATACTCTGTAAGCAGGTTAGTCATTTGCTTAGAATGTAATGTATAGAATAATTCATTGTGTTTATTTAGTTCTTTTAATTTTGTTTTTTAAGAAGATGCACATCATGTAAAGAAATTATTGCATGCTAGCTCATGCATTTAACAAAAGTTATGGATTTATCTATTCTATTTAATTGCTTAATATCTTGTCAAGATTCGTACTGTTTATTTACTTATTATTATTTTTTGTTCAATTGTTTCTTTTTAAATTGCTTTCTGTCACTTTTTATACGCTTTTTATTTTGTAACATTTAGCTTTCTGGCCAGATAAATATTATGTTTCTTTTACTGTTCATCACAGAATAAACTCACTTTTCTATTCTATTGTACATCCTAATTCGAAGCTATTCGCTGATTTTCTCTGAATCATATATACTCCCTTACGTGTGATTAGCCCAAAAAGAGAGGCTATCCTCTGGACAACTGGTTGTCTGCCTGTATCCTCCAAAACTTGTACCTTCCCAGTGAAGGCGGCTTATACTAGTCCCCATAATATACATTTTTATTATCCTTAAAATATTATGTATCCCAGCAATATATAATTTGAACGATAACTACTTTTTCATTTATCAGTTCTTGTACATTATTTCAACATTGGAAATTGTTGAAAAGAACGTATTTCCAAGTTTATAAACTGGCTATATAAAATATTTGAGCTACAATATTTAATAGATAGTCATCTCTCATTGTCGCAAGAAATAATTGTTCTTACCTCTTGTTCCCACGTTGCATTCAACAATGTTTTCGAATTATGTCAAAAAGTCCATTTTTTTCCTTCAAAAACTCCACTTTTAGACATAAACTTAAGTTTTTCACATATTTGATTCTGTCTCTTAAATATTTGTTTGTTATTGTCCTTTGTATCAGTTTTAACTTGAAAAAAAAACTTCAAATTTACTTCAGATATAAACCTACGATATGATGATTTTTTAGTTTTCTCTGTTTAAAAATTGAATGATTCATTTTTAATAAAATTACTCTACGGGTGGTTTGTTTGGTTATGCAGGAATACCTTTGAGCATTTATTTTTGGCTGAGAGTCGTGAACTAAATGTTGTGATGACTATAGATCTTTTTTGAGGTGTAAAATAAAAAAATCCACAAACGAAATCTGTTAAATTAAATGTTTAAACATTTATGATAAGCGTTATTCTTGCGTAAAATATGCTTTCGTGATTTTCAATGGTTTGGTTGCTGCCGTTTCTCTCTCTCTCTTTCTTTCATTTTTTTTTTTGAATAAAATGTTTTCTCTAAATATCTCAAAATAAAAAAGTTAATTTCAGTCCACTTTTGTTTATTTCCTCAGTTGTTATATTTCGGCGTTCGTTATTGGGATTCAGCCTTTCGGTGATTAGGGTTTTGATTTAGTCGGAATTCACACTTTGTTAAATAAATACATGAAAAAGAAAAATTCTTTTTTTTTTTTTTTTAAATTATTTTATTGAATTGTACAACTGTAATATATACATCTAGTACAAGGGCTGTATGAATAAATAAATATATGAAAGGACGTGTAGAGGCACTACCCATTGGCAGCACTCTAAAAGAAAAATTCAAACGGGCCTTAATGTAGGAGTTTTATTTATTTGCGAGCTAATCCTTCCTGAACGGTATCAACTCCACGGACTGAAAGTAATATTTAATGAATTAATTATCGTAGACGCTGTGTCCCCTGCCTAATTGGTGAGATGCGCGCCCAAGTTCCGATATTAAGGTCTGGGCTAGCCGCTCTACCTCCACGCCCTGATTAAACACTTTAATGAACTTTACCATAATCCTCTCGGCTATTTTCATCAGGGGATAGAGTCGAACTCGGTCTGGAACGAAAACAGGAAACCCGTGTGGTGGTTCGTATAAAATTTGAAGAAACGGAGGTCTAATGAATGATAAAAATGAAAGTTGGAAAAACATATCTGCAGTTTTCTTCTTCTCTGAGAAATTCCGCAGAAGGTAAATAAAAAGGGATAACGCGAAAGGTGAAAGAAATGAGCAGAGAAAGATCATTTTGTTGAGGACCGCAGGATCATTAATTAAAATAAGTGTTTCACGCAACTTGTACTAATCTGCTAACTGGGTTATAGTCGAAAAACTATAAGTTCTATATATGGTTGGTTGTATTGCATCATGATACACGTTTTTTTAAACTCGTACTTATGTCGCAAATAAATACAGGAAGCTATAAACATGAGATTTCCGTGTTTTGTTTTTTTGGGAACATTAATTACCTTAACATTTTCGTTTTTGTATCTATGTGTACCCTTCTCTCTTCACCGATTTTACCTGATGATCTAAAATGTAGGCCGAATTTTTTACCTTTCTTGGTTTTTTTATTTTCTCGTTGAATAATAAAACAACCAAACTTCTTCATATAACAATTAATAACTCTCTTAAGTCATGATATATTTATGTAATGTCGAATGTTCAAAATACTGAAGCATTTAACACGAAGGTGCATTTGTATAAGACCCTGGTAAGACAAGTTCTTACTCATGCATCCGAATGCTGGACATTACCCGGTTCACAGGAAGCCCTTCTCCAAAGGTCTCCTAAGGAAAATTTTGAGGAGAATTTATGGCCCAGTTTGCACCAATGGGATCTGGAGGATATGGACGAACACTGAGCTAACAAGACTCTACAAGACCCCGGATGTTTTAAGGGTAATAAAAGTAGGCCGGCTTCGATGGGCAGGCCATATAATTAGAATGACCCAGGATCAGATTCCTAATATGGTCCCAGACGAAAGGATTTATGGGTCAAGAAGAGTGGGAAGACCTTGGTTCCGAAGAATCGATGGTCCATCTTGGGAATCCGCAATTGGAGAGCAGTGGCAACCAATAGAGAAGACTGGGAAACCAAGCAGCAGAAGGCTTTGACTCTACATGAGTTGTAGCGCCACGGATGATAATGATGAAACTTCTTCAACTAACAATCAATAACTCTCTTAAATCATGATATATTTATGTATTGTCGAATGTTCAAAATACATTGCTTATAATAATAATAACAATACAAAAAACTGGTAATTATTTCACTGCTTGTAGCTTTTAATAGCGATTTTAGTGTTAATTCGACACGATCTACAGTACGGTCTTGTCTTACCCCCACCATTTCTCCTGCTTTCCATAGTTTTTGTTATTCATTGTAATTATTGAGATCGTTAATATTAATATATGGTGATTGGAGGGGAGAGGCCGATAGATTTCAAACTTTTTAGTTTCTACATAAAATTATAATAATTAAGCTTGATTATATAATAAAATTTTCTGGCAAAGAATTTGTCTACACGGTCGAAACCAAAAGAAACACCAGATGAATGGATTGATGTTGATAATATTGTTAATCATATTACGAAAAAAGAGCGTAATGTATATTTGGAATGATTAACAAAACTGTACCACTACAACCCATAAAGGGTCTTGTATTTAGTACGTTGTAGAATCTGTGCTGTTGTGTAGGATGGTGATTTGTCCTGGATCACCCAAAGAATTAGTAGAAACTGGATGAGCTCCAGGAAGGCCTCCAGATTCCATCTTCGGCTGTTAACAGATTAAATAAATTATCTGCCACAGGCAGGTTTGATCACGGGACCTACGCAGCGCTCTACCACTGAGCTACCCCGCTCCCCAGAATAATACTAATAGTATTATTATAACAGTGGTGGAAATAATCCCCATTATTGAGTTTCCAATTTCACGGCTCACTTAAATTTCGAAATCAATAAGAAGAGATTATTATGCAGCTGTTATCTGATGAAATTTTGCATTTATATTTATTTAGCCCGAGTTGATTGCATTTCCCTGGAAATGTCTCAATAAAGCGGTCTTCGGTGTTGATCGATGATATCGTCGATGTAATGCCGAGTGCCATATCTGAAAATGGCTAATGGTATCTACAGAGAATGTTAATTTTGCATGATAGTTGAGAAGTTAAGGTTTCCTTACTAACTCATTGATATAATTAATGATGTCAGATATCTAATTATGTAATTTTGGAATAGCAAATGAAATAGTAAACCACTCGTTAAAATGCTACAAAACCCAGAAATTTTTCGAAGATCGACATCGATTAGGAACATATAAATGGTATGGAACCATTAAAGAAAAGGTCTAATCAAGTGTCCAAGGGTTTTTTAAGCATATATATATATATATATATATATATATATATATATATATATATATATATATATATATATAAAACATTCTATAATATATCTTACATAAAAACTAAATTTTCTCAAATTATCTAAGATTATGCACACAACTACCCTCAATTGACCTTCGCCAGTTTCATTTGGAGCGACCTTTACAATTTTAAAGATTTTGTTTTTTGTGGATTTTTATTAATATGAATTTTTAACTCGTGTTGGTATTTTTAAAATTTTAATCGAGCAGTTCTGCATATTTAATTAGTTGGGGAATTGTACTTGTATTGCATTTCCTAAACTTGATCGTTCTTATTATTATTATTATAGTAACCATAATCAACATAGATTAAATTTTACGATTACAGATTATGTGTTATATTTATTCATTAATAACACATTCTTTTTTATCTTACTGAGCTATTCCAGATTACAAATCTGCTGTTTCATATATCATATTTAGTTCTTTGATTAATTCAATTTTCTATTCCGAGTTATACTCATTTTATTAAGTTTCCTGTTTTAAAATCTGTTCTTAATTTTATCTGTATGATGAACATATATTGGTTCATTCGCTTTGGATCAGGGAAAGCTAGCCTTGCAATCTTTATAATAATGTATAAATGTTATTAACTACAATATTTTAATGTCTAGTTTATTAAAAAAAAAAACGAAAATTATAAAAAAACAACAAGAAAAAAGTACTGCCAATAAATAAAGATTAATATTTTCGTATACCGTGATATATATATACCTACTGTTTGAGCGAAAAGAACGTTGATCGGATATAAATGTGTGTGAATATATATATATATATATATATATATATATATATATATATATGTGGTTGATATTGTAATACTTTATACTAGGAGGAACTTGTCAAATGCAGCAGTTGGTTAGAAGTCAGGACGTGACCTGGTAGGGTTGGATCGAAGGGAGGATATAAATCGTAGGGACTGGAGGCTATAAGTTAGCTACTGGCTTCTGATCGTCTTGTAAGGATAATATGGGTGCAAGGGGAAACCGACATTGCTTGGAAGGGTAGGAACACTTCGACTCTATGGAATAACAATTACATCAAGAGTGATCCCTAAAAAGAAATCCTGTTGAGCTATCCATTACGGACACGGTTTAGTTCTGATTTAAATTAAATAATGGATACTATAACTCAAAGTAGAAGAAGCGAGAGAGAAAATAAGATGCTGGCGAATTTTAAGTGGAAGGAGATTTAATTGCTTAGCTGGAAAATTTAGGAGATCTGTTGTTCTAAGACAGGGTTAATTCGAAAGTGTCACCTACCTTTTTGACTGAAGTTTGTAATCAAATACGCCCGAAGCGTCATTCATTTTGAGGATTAATAAATTCATAAGGAGTTAAAAGTTCACGAGTATTATTTATTTTTATTTTATTCGCCGCCTTACCGTAAGGCAATACAGGTATTTGTGGCAGAGTGATGGTTTGTATTTCTGCATCACAGCACTATGCTGCAAGTAGTCCTTGTAACATCATTATCAATATAGCTGTGTACACAGCTTGCTCTTCGCTACTTATCACTTCCTTCTTCATCTTCTTTCCTTCCAGGCGGCCTCCTGTTTCAGCTCCTTCTTTTGCACCTAACGAAAAGTGCGTAGGAGCAAGCCTCTTCAAGCCACAAACGAATTCCTGAATGTGCGAGTGTTTTGTCTAGTCATCAGCTGCTGGAAATCGTTCTCATTTAGAAGATAAAACGCTATAGTTATCACCAGTTTGACCCTCAGCATCTTATAGATGTCCGCTATACCGTAAATAGGGCATAAGGGATTAATATCACAATTGATTGATTTTTAAAAATATCCAAAATACTTCCCAAGAAAGGATAATATAAAAGTTAAACGAACTTCTTTATTTCCCCCTTAATATTATACTATCTGCAATAGAACAGCACAAAAATGTATTCGTTTTAGAAACTTTGATTTTCGACCACAGCTTTGATCTGGACAGCGTTTTCTTAAGTATTCGACACATCCTTTACCTTTGAATAACTGTAATACTCCAGTAGTATGTTGTTAATAATGATTAATCAATATAATTTTTAATTCTTTGTTTGTCATCAGATTTATTTTTTTCAGTTCCAATCAAATCTATAGCAGTTAAGTTACTATTGTATTATTGTTGACCCGGTATAAGAAATTCGTTCTTTACAATGGATACTTGACCGTAAGTACTATGAAGAATGGTTCCTGATAAAAAGAATGAAAATTACTTTTGAATGTGAGCTTTTCCGCCTTCTGCGCCGGATCTGTTGAAGGTAACCATTCCTCAAGCACTTATAACATCGGCTTTTATGGCTCCTTGATTGTATGTTTTGTTCCTTTGAAAGAGGAATCCATCAAATGGGCTTTGTTCAGCTGTAAACGTTTTTTTCACGTTTAGATTCTGTGGAAAGGAATCGCGGTTTGTGGATTAAGAATAAGTTGAACTTTAGTTTCTTCCAATAAGACGATTCATTATAACTGATGTTTAGATTATGGATATAAAAATGTGCTTAAAACATTATTTTATTCTAGGATTAAGTTTCTTTAGAATATCAAAAAATGTTCATATCTAATAGAAAATTTAACCAAAAGACTACATAAATGATAAAAATCATCTTTTTACAACTGTTTCAATAAGATTAATAACAACAAGAAATACATTTTTATCGTAAAAAAAATACATACTTAAATTAAACAAAAACAGAACGAACAAATATAAGATATAAAATATATTTCTTTAATGTACGATATATATTTCGGTGTATTATTTCGACGATAGGTATATTGCTATATATGATATTTACCTTCCATTTACTTTACACGGACAGCCAGGATTCTTTACATTTGACACTCTAGCAGATCAGTTTTTGATTGAATATTTCAAAAAATAAGATTATTTGTACTTATAATCATGATATTTGGATAAAGGAATATATTAAAAGATATTTTGTAGGATGGAAATAGTTGGGGGTGCAGTCAATGTAAACAACTAATAAGTGAGACTTATTTATTGATAGTGCCGACGTTTCGACCTACTTTGTAGGTCATCTTCAGGGCTATGAGAGAAAACAGACAACAAAATAAACTATAAAAAAACATTATAGTACCAAGAAATGTAAAGAGAATAAAAAGAAAAGCTAAACAGAAAGATATAAAATGAAAAACGTAAATACAAAAAATGAGATATAAATGTATGGAAAACTTAGTATAATACAGATAAAATATAAAATGCATGGTAATAGACTCCTGGAGAGTTACATAAGTAAAAATGTAAGAAAATTGATACAATATATTATCCAAGGGAAGAAATACGTAGGAAGTAATGAATGAAAACAGAAGAAATACGTAGAAAGTAGTGAAAGGAATCTCGTGAATGACACAGTGATTCCTGATTTTTACAAAAGTAAAAATAAATATAATATATTTTTTTTTATTATTATTTATTTATTGATATTTACAACTATAAAATATAATATTGAAAAATGTAAGTATGGGATGTTATATAAATCTATATAATTAGAATGAAGTTGTATTAATACAAAATATAATGTAAATATAGAAATATAGATATAAAATATTTGAGAGATCTATAATATTAGAAAAGAAATAATTTTATAAAAAGTTATAAAATATGAGATATAAAAGTTTGAGAAAGGATATAAATTATAAAATATGAAGATCGGAAATCTGAACTTTATGATTACACATATGATTGATGGAAGAAACGTGTAGAAATAAAGATATATAATGTTTAGTAAGAGAACGGAGAAAAATATAAAAATTATGATGTTTGATAATAATGAAATCATAGATTACAACATATGATGAATGCCAAAAAGAAGATGGGAGAAAAGGGTGTGAAGAATAGAGATGGAGGGAGATGATGAGAAAATATAAATAGTAAAATGTGTAAAACCAAATCGAAGTAGTCGCGGCTAGGTGAAGCGTGTAACTGGCGAAATAAAATACGTTGCAAAGTAAGGCGGAAGCGCTAACAACGGTCTCTGCCGGCCAAAAATATAACTAAGAAGACGAGGAAAATGAGAAAGAATACATAAAAAGTGAATTTAAAGACACGTAAATAATGTAAAAATATAAAGTAATGAATTGAGTATAGGAAAAAGAGGGAAAACTAATAGGTGAAGATAATGATGATACGAGAGTCGATGTAGGAAGAGTTGCAATTGGGAGTGGAGCAGGGGATGCGGTAGACAAAGTGTGAGGGTTGTTTAAGGGGAATAGGATCCTTGACTCGGGTATAAATATTGGAGAGTTTGTTATGGGATTTGAAGGTGATACGTAAATTGGGGATAGAGGAACGTAAGGATTTTTTAATGCTATTTGAGAGGGAGGGTATATTGCAAGGATCTGAATATAGGGATAGAAGGCGGATGTGGAGACCGGGTGGGGGTGGGTTTTTTTTTGTAGTTATAGATGAATTTATTAATGATAAAGAGAGGAAAATTGTTTTTAAAAGTATTTCTTTGATGCAGTGGGTGTTGGTTTTATGGACACAAGGGTCAGCGAGGGATAGGGCCCGGTGTATGATATTTTGGGCTGTGTTAATTTTTTGGTGGTGCTGATGTTGGAAGTAATAATTAAGGAGTCTGCCAGAATAGATAGGTTTAGTATACCAATCTGTGGATAAGGTGTGGTCTGGATTTCTAATGATCCGGAGGTCAAGAAAGGGTAGGGATTTGTTAGATTCATGTTCTATGAATGGATTCAGATTCAATGAATGGAAATGAGTATTTCCATCCTACATTAGATCTTTCAGTCAACGATTTTCTCTCTATCATAAAAGATATTTTGTTAATGTTTTAGTTATAGTTGTAACCCTTTTGTGCCTCTCAGCTTAGGAAAGCCATGATTACAACTCTTCTCTGGTTCTAGCCAGGCTTCAAACTTCCCTGTTGGTTTTCCTTTTCTTTCTTTTTTTCGCATCGGCGTTCAATATAGTCTTAGTACTACACTCTTGGGCGTCTTCGGAGTTCTCTACCCTCTTGAATGTTCTGGGTTCCCATAGTCTTCCGTTCCGACTACATGGTTCAATTCATTGTTGCCAATTGTCGTGACAACATTGGTATTCCTTCAACGAGATGACTTTAAAATAAGTAGCATAAAAATAAAAAATAAACAGTTGCCGATTTGAAATATCAATCAACACATTTGATGACCATATACGCTTATCATTAGGTGATTACTTTTGATGATTTGATACTTTCCCCCTGCCCAACAAAAAACGGTCTACTTTCTTGATAGGTGGCCTTCTACCAGAATTAAAATAATAATATAATGCTAGAAGTCTTACCAGAGGAATTTTCATATTTAAATGCCTTTATAACATTTTTATTATATAAATATAAAAGTTATGAATATTTTTATGAGTGGCATTAATCGGTAATTTTGTTATGGGAAGTTTGAAGATGTTTTAGTCAATTTAAGTGTGATTAATCATTCATGACTTCTTCTCAACTTTGGTAATTGTGATTGATGTGACAAGACGGTAATGGTGAATAGACATTTCAGATAATGCCAATTATTTATTTTCAAACATTTATTAATAAATGTTTATGAATTAAACAAATATGTATTTTCCTTTCTATTATTTAAAACTAAACTGGTCATAGAAATGACTTCAGTAATGACAGTGCTTCATGTATTCATTTACGCTTAAAACATATTTAATCATTTATACTAATTTTTTTGTGATAACTTCTTAGAATAATACACATTTATATTAACAGATTAGTTTAATAAATTACTCAATTGGACATTTTTGTTGGGTTTCTTATTTTTTTACAAATTTAATTATATTTATGTGTATATTACTACCAGGTACTAAATAATTTTAGCATTGTAGTCATGTGTGCCAGATTTGGACTATTGTCAGTTATGTCCTTTTGCTATTTCACCAAGTTTGCTACTAACTTCTCCAAGTTTCCTTTCTATGGCGTTCATCCAATTAAGCTGTCATGCGTCCGTTACTTCTAAATGTACTTAGCACATTCAACATGTATATGTACATTCATATGTACCTACTTACATAAAATAAAGGATATCAATAAACTAGATAGAGAGTCAGTAAAGAGAAATGGTTTTTTTTTATTCTCCCTCTTTCTATACCAGACTTTACACCGCCAAAGTTTTACAGCTTTTTAGTTCTGGAATAAATGAAGATTTAGATTTCGAAGATTTAGGAACTTGGATTCAACTTGTCACAAAGTTGAATCCAACCTCCAAAACTATTTTCAAATTTTGACCTGACGTTGAAAATAATTCTTCGATGTCTGTCGTGAAGCTCGTTGTAATATATAATTTTGCAGTATTACTAGGATTGCAGTGATTATAGATTTCTTATTTTATATTGATAAGAAATGATTTTAGTTTTTTCTTAAATAACGATTATTTGAAAATTGGGTAGGTGATTAACTAAGGTTGAAGTAAAAATGAATACATCTTTTCTTAGATATTTATGAAGTAATTAGTTTTCGCCTTGGTTACAACATTTTGATCAAAGAATATTTGTGATATTTTTATGGCACTATTATTATTGTATTTATTTGTAATTCTTTTATTCTTATTTATTTTGTATTCTGATCTAAGGCAATATAGGTGAACTAATATTGCCTGTAATGTTAAAGCTCCTGCCATATAAAAAATAAATCATATTACAATATATATATATATCTATATAATAAAAATGAATTGCCATTTCATTTCCTAGTCTAAATCCAAGTTGCAACCGAAAAAACTGACAGGAATACTTTTGTTGGCCATAAAAACTTCGAAATTTCTCCTAATCGGTGCGAAAAAACATAAATAACAATTTTTTAAGAAAATTAAATTTGCGACCCTATACTGAATTTTCTTAATTTTTGATTATTCTTCAGAATCAATAATAACGGCGGTTTTATTGAACTTATTTTTAATAACAATTATTTTTCATATCAAAATTATAAAAAGTTTAATTACAATTAAAATTAGTCTCACATAAGAGACTAACATATATAAACACATAGTTTATTTGTTTACCTTGGCTTGATTAACATTCTCTCCTAGTCAAATCAGTGCGACTAGATCACCTTATAACTCTTTATATAAGGTTTATATACATATAACTTCCAACTGTATGAAATGCTAAAATTGAAATTAATGATTTCTATGATTTGAATGACAAACATTTTCAATGCAGAATTTGGTTAACAAAAATAAAAATTAATATTAATCTTATTCATTTTTATAAGAGCAACAATGGGATGCTACTTTGTGATCACATATTTGATAAACAACATCAAATGGGCATTGACTGTGTATTAATAATTCCAATTTATCAATAAAAAGTGGCTATTCGTTTCTTTTCCAAAGTTGTTAGTGTTAAATGAGAAAAATGGTTATGGTAACTAAGAAATAAAAATATGTTTTAATGTAACAGAATAATAAGTTACGCACTGATCAGTTTTTCAAGATGTTCTTACCATGATTACACATTTCATGTTATGCTTATATATGAAATAACCAATAATGAAATGGCTGTTTGCGTGATAGAAGTAGGTCTGACTTCCGATGTAAAACGTCCTTTTCCTTTGTTTTCTGCCTTTCTCAAGTTAACTCCATCGGGAACCCTGTGAATTTTCCCTCATAACCTGATCTCCTGCTGATCATCCTACTCCATCTGTTTTCCCATCTCATAATAATTCCACAAAGCAATCTTGGTAACTGTATATTTTGTGTTCTTGATAGTATATAAAAATAATGTATCTATTCATATGTAATTTCATAGATTAACTTGATAAAGTGTAGAATTACAAAGTTGAAGATATATTAATAATACTTTTACAGAATAAAATAGTTTAATATTTAATGTCTTTATCGGATAGAAAAACAATCAAATTTTGCTTCTGGATCTCTTTTTTTTTCCTTTTCTTTTTCTTTAGAATTAGAATTAGAACCTTTAATTATCTGGGAGCACACCTGGATGAGAATGGAGTCATGGAGAATGAAATCCGAGAGAGTGTTGCCTTAGCTGACAGTTTGTTCCATGCTGTAAAAACTTTCTGAATTAAAGAGAATTATTCAAGGACACAAGTTGAGGGTGTATAAATCCACATTTCTCTCCTTTTTGATCCACTCTTCCAAGTCTTGGACATTAATGACCAGGCATAAAATTGGGATTTAGGCTTCAGAAATGCGATTCTTTAGGAAAATAGAGCCATAACAAGATGAGGCCGTATTCGCGACTCGGTTTAGATAAGCGACAGATCAAGGCTCTGAGTGGAGCCGGTAGATAAAGTCATTGAGTAACATTCTAAAGATGGTTTATCATGTTATAAAGATGGAAACCAACAGGCTGGCCAAGATAGCATACGAGACTAAGGTTGATGGAAGAATGTCTTGAGGAAGACCCAGAGATACCTGGGAAGAAGGTATTAAGGAAAGCTTCGCGAAGAGAAACCTGGAATGGAATAGAAAAAGAGAAATGGAAGCGGAGCGTACAGAAGGCAACCTCACGCTGCATGAGTGATAGAGAGGATGGACTAAGATGACAATGATGATCTCTCTTTTTTTCATTTATTATGAATCTCAAATTACAAATAAAAAAGGTATCCACTATAGCGCAACAAATTTTAATCCGAATCATGTACGGGGTTTTTCGTTTTCTTCAAGTTCGAACTATGGAGAGATTAATCTGTTTATTTATTTTTTAAGTATTTATATCTATGCTATACCCTCTTCACTAATAATGAAGTTTTTCTTTTGTTGCAGAGAGTACCCATGTGACCATTATACCGCGGTCATAAACGTGACCCTAATGAGTACAGGGTGCCCGCGTTCGGAAATACACGAGACGGCTCTGCAACTTCTGCAACTCCTCGACAAGAGATTCTTCGGCGCGGTACACCCGCCTCTTGGAGACGGCGATCTCGGTGAGTACTCTTAATATTGATTGGTTTCCACAGTCTGTATGTCTGTCAACATCCATCAGTAGGTCGTGTTTTAATATTTTTTTTTAACTGCAAGATTTCTTGTCATATTATTATTATCAATAAATTCATTTTTAATTAAATTCATACTAGTATAATTTTGTATGCAATTACTTTTCTTTTTGATAAAGTAAACTCAATTTAAACAATTACACCTGTCAAAAAGTTCAAAACTAAGCCATTCAATATAGGTCATCATTAAAACAAATTTCTAAATCAAAAAAGCTAATATTAAATTAATTCCAATGCTTTAAATTAGTTTTGACTTATTTGGTTTCTTATCTTATTATTATTAATCACACGTCATCGCAATTTTAAAATTTAGACAGACAAGACAATATTTATGTTGTTTTAATAACTAATCAGCAGTATGTATACTAATTCCATCTTATATTGAATACTATTATGTTTACTTAAATGTATATTATAATTTTGTGATTAGTTGGATTGTACTTTAATTTTAGCAATATTTTTTAATCTAATTTAAAACTTTAGGAATCTTTTTTATTATATTCTTTCATGTACGGTGTGCATCAGAGTTGGACATTGGTTTAATAACTCCTTATTCTATTATTAATTCTGAATTGAGATTCCATCAATACCTATAATTTTTTTATTTCAATCCAACTTAAGTACTTTCTATAAAGCTATATTAATTAAAAAATAAAGTAATATAAAGGTTTCTAAGTGATAATGACTATCTATTCTCAGAAAAATTCTTGTTTTTATTTGTTTGTTTTCATTTATTATTTAGCTTTCTACTTTTATTCTTTGAAATTCTAGTTAGTTAAGGACACTTATTACTCACTAAATAATAATTATTTCCTAGAATATGATCAAAGAAGAAGTATTCTTATGTGTAAAAATATGAGTCTTAACATTCCCATTTGAATAAATTCTAGTTAGTTAAGGACACTTATTACTCACTAAATAATAATTATTTCCTAGAATATGATCAAAGAAGAAGTATTCTTATGTGTAAAAATATGAGTCTTAACATTCCCATTTGAATAATGGTATAACAATAACCATTTTTAACTCCTCTTAATTTATTAAAAAATTTCTGCTTATTTACTTCTTTTTAATGTGAATGCCCAACTCTGTTTTAAATTTTAATAATTTAATCATTTTTAATTCTGTCTTATGAGGTATTGGATTAATAAAATGTTGTTTAATTTTTTCTTAAACGTTCATTGTACTAATTTATATGCTTTATTATATTTTAAATGTTGTATAATTATTTATATGCTAACTTATTTACAATTTTCACATTCATATACGATTATTTTACTTGTACTTGTGTACCTATTGAAATAAGGAAAATGTTTTATAAAATTAATTTGTATTGGGAGATTTAGGGTTAATATGTTTAACTAAATGAATAAACTGTATTAGATATATGTTTTTCTTATACCCTTGTTATTATTAATTATATTTCATAAAAATTTACATAGGTTTATTTTTAATTGTTTGCTTGTGACTAGATAATTTTATCCTGGAAATTTTATTTTATTTCTATTTTAAGTCTTAATTTAACTTCTATAACATATTATTATTTTCTTATCATTATTGTTGAAATGTTTTACTTCGTTAGTGAAACGATGGATACCCGAAAGTTATACTTTACGTACCACAAGTATTCGTTTAAGTTTTTTTAATTTAATGTACAACATTATTATATATCTATGAATATTTTTATGCCCCATGGTTCTAGTTTTGTGTATTTAATTGTTTCGCCATTAACATTTATATTAAGGCTTAGGTACAATTATATCGTCCTTTAAAAAAATTGTGCTTCTATGCTTTGCATGTATTATTTTTTATTTGACTCATATACATAGATATGAAAAACTCCTCTAAGTAACTTGAAACAGAGTACTGCTACAGTGAAACGACGCAGTGGTACTCAATCGACACATACTTTTCCTATATTTAGTTTAATGTTCCATTTTATTTTATTTAATCAACTGTTTAGGAATCTTCCTAATCATACAAGTAAATTTTTTTTTTTAAGCTTAGTTAGAGAAAACGGTCAATACTTTTTTTGATTGGTCAAGTAAAGAAATAGAAATTTACCATTTTAATATACCATCGGTTAGCTATAGATTAATAAAAAAAAATTATTTATCATATAAAGATGAATAAGATAATGTGGAGTGACAAAAAACTCTAATAATTAAACTTTTAAACTTTATTTCGAATAATTTTAGCTAGTAATGTGATGAACACGGGACTATTTTATTTTGCAGTAGAAACTTCTGTTTTTGTTTCTGTGAAACCTTGGTGTGTTTTTATGATTTATTAATTTTTTATATCTTAAATTACAGGGTTGTATTGTAATTGGTCGAAAAACGATTTAGTTTTTAGTTTTATTTTGCCGTCACTCAAGATTTTATACCTGTAGCTAAGTTGATTGAGAATTGAAATGAATGATAAATCTATTGGACGGATTCAAATAACTCGCAATCTATCAATCAAAATGGTTCTTGTTAAAATTGAAGTGAAGAAGCAGTTTGAACCGTCCAGGCCCCGTACTTCCTTGAATATTAAGCAGCATCTCTAAACTTATAGTTTGGAAAGCTATGTTTTTTTCAGGACTTAAGATCCCTTTTTTTGCTGATAGATCTTTATAATAGTTACCTTCTAGCTTTATTTTCTTATTTATGAGGCTTGTTGAAAACGAATTAAAATTCACAAGACATCCTTATCTTGTGAATTTAAATTATGTATCTAGACTAGTATAAATAAGTTTTTTTTTTTAGTTTTTCTTAATATTTGTTAAATTTCTATCTCATGACATAGATTTCTTTTTCATTATCACTATGAAAATAAGTTTATAGAGCAATATTATTAGGAAATCGGCATTCATAATATTCACCGGCCTAAATGCATATAAATTAAGTTTAAACTAAGGCATACTGCTGCATTTCATGCCATTTACGATACTGCTCAACTAATTTATTCATCTTGAAATTGTTTGTCCATAAATTTCTCGATATAGTATTTAAAATTTTTTGTTTATATTTGTATGTTAAAATAAGCTTCTTTTGGATGGGGGCTATTCACTAAGTGCGTAACCCCGTCAATCATCCTTATCAAAGTTGGGGTGTTATGAATGATTTATTACAGTTAAGCTGCTTAAAACATCTTCATACTCATTGATGCTGTTTAAGGACCCATTCATAAATAGTTTAATTCACAATTGGGCCTCTCCTCTCGGCGTAGTATTCAATCTGGGTACATTTCCTTCTATTTATCTCACTCTTAATTATTTTTCTCCTCCATATTACGATCTGATTTTATTAAAACTAAAAAAAAAACTATGCCATAACAAGCCAAGATGGGTCTTGGTTTCAGTGAATGGTAGAGACTGTACTGTTTCAAGGACAGTTGTGCAAGGAGGTGATTTGTCCAAGAACACGCTCATCCGCCAGATTCTTTCCTTAATTGATAGTACCCATTTTATAGAGCCTGTATGAGCACCAGGGGGGTCTTTATATCCCAGATTTCCCATCCGTCGCTGTTAATATTAGATTAAATTGATTAATATATATCCGTCACAGCCTAATTTTAACCTAGGACCTTCAGCATCTTAGTATTCTACATACTGAGCTAGCCTACTACTCTTTTATTGAACATTATAGTATTTAGTCTAGTGTCAACCCCTGATCGTACTTCCCCTGAAGAAGACCTGCAATGTAGGTCGAAACGTCGGCTTTCGAATAAACAGTTCTCCCTACATAAGAGGACTTTTATTGAACACACGATTATGGAATAGATATATTTATTTACTTAATTTTTTGTTATATTAAAAAAATTGAGGCTGAAGGTAATAAAAATATTGTTGTTATGGTTTACCATCCTTAATTTCACTTCCATAAAAGATAAGAAATTCTAATTCACCCCAGCCAGCCTTAGACCGGGTGGTAGCTTTTACGTGATTTTTAAACACGGCTCAGACCCTTTTGCATATTCAACCAGCTTTAATTTGCAAAACCCTGCGAAACTTCTCCTCTGACTCCGCTTTCATAGTAGATTGATTTTTTAATCTCATGAAACCGTTATTTTTTTTAATTGTTTGAATAATTTAAATGATGTCGGAAACTATAAAAAATTTTCATTCATAACACATAAGTTAGAATATGGTATCTCCCAGGTAATTTCCCGCAAATATACTACGCAAAATCCTCTTGTTTAGATTTAGCTTGTTTTTTTTTCTCTTTATAATTGGTCTCATGTCATGCCTTGAATCCATTCCTTCATATAAGTCATAAAATCTATACAATCATACCTCATATGTTTTCTATATAATACCTCAATCGCAATGCTGACAAATGTAAATTATTAAGGCTTTATTTTTATTCCATAAACTATCCAAAACATGGGGAATCCAGAATATATGCGATCACTAATTCGCATCATTAATGGACATTAATGAGTATAATAGTTTTATAAACTGCAACTTTAAGTGCCTAGAAATAAAGTTTAAGCCTAATAACTTTGAAACTGCGAGTTTCGTATGAAAACTCTCAGATCTAAATTTTCTTGATTATGTCTCCCTATTATATAAAAAAGTTTTTAGTGAGGTAATATTTTATCAGCGTCACTTTGCAAACGAATCGAGAAACTGCTTTTTGTTTAGTTCTTTGTCGTGCTCGATCAGTTAAATTATAAAATATTTTTAAAAAATTGGTAAACCACAAAGCACAGTGGCTGACTCCTTGAAGCCTTTACAGAAAGTATCGCACTATTTTTTTACTGTAAATAGAAAGCATATATTAAAAAAATTATGTAAGCTGTATCTTATTCCAATATTTCGATTTTAGGACTGCTATTTCAATACAGAGAATGAAGTGATATTTTTCTTATAGACTACAATTATTTTGAGGGGAAGAACTGTCCGAGTAGATGTCAAGAAAATTCTCTCATATAAGGGGCCCATACACGATCAGTATTACTGACAGTATGGTATTGATCGTGTATGCCCGTTTCTTTCATTCCTCAGTATTTTGTAGCTGTTGAGTGCGACGCATCGACTGATTTCCGATGCAATAATGAAAACATAGACACATTTTTCAAAAGTTATAAATGATTTATGTAATGTTTTTCTTAAAACTTCATATTTTTCTTATAAAAACATGGTGGGGCTTAATTTTATACGTAAAATTGTGTATTGTATATGGAAAAAAATTATATTTTTCCTAGTGTCAAAATGAGAGCTTCACAGGTTTTTATCACAATCCGGCTGATGGAGAAATTAGCGTTGAAAACTTTGAGTCCTCAAAATTTCGGTCTGTTGCTAAATAGCGTAGGTAGTAACACCAACCGCTGTTTTGGGCATATACTTTCCCTCATATTTGTATCTTGTTTTTTTAATATGAGGGGAATCCATATAAATCAATCATTGAATAAGTTTTCATTCGTCCGAAAATAATCAGTAGTAACCTGATTGTTCCTTTACTTAAATCTCGTAGATAAAGTTTAAATAGATGAACTTATCCCTGTCCAATAGCCAATCCTTCACCCACAAGCATCTTTTCCTCTTTTTTTTCCAATGCCATAGCGATCACAATTGCTTAGCACGCTCTATCCATTAAAAAATCTGCATGAGAAAAAGATGACTGTTCTTATCGCGAGGTAACTGTGAACTGAGTTTTTTGTATTTATTTATTTCTGATTTTTGCATTAGTAAAATACAGAGAGAGTTTGGTTAGAAGTTTTACAAAAATAATAGTACATAAAAATAACATAATAGTAAACATAGAGAAAAAGAAAGTAGATCATTATAATACTAAACATTCTAATGAAGATAAAATCCAAAATATAGCCCTGAGTCGGCACTACATCAAAATGTGGAAAATGAGTTACATACTGACAGTAATATTGATCGTGAATGGTCTAAAAATACTGAAGGGTGATTCCGCATTATTTTCGTCATTCCAATTCTGTCAGTAATATTGAGCATGTATAGGGAGAACTTAACTTCATTGGTTATCCCCATATAAAAGAATGTTCTCACTACACAAGAGAATTTTCTTGACCTCTACCCGGACTATTTTTCCTCACATATACAAGGTCAACTAATATCATTCAACATATAATTGTTTTTATTAATGACAGGAATTTTATATTTTATTGTTAACAATGTTGAATGTAGACTATAGGGAATAATTATACCCTACATTTTTAACAAAGAAAAAATATTTTAAATATGACATGTAGAATTGGAAAAAATATTATGAAGAAAATTCTGACTTTTAAATTTTACATTTATGTACGAAATGGTTTTTGATGCATAAAACCAGAAATTATTTTATGATTGAAAATTACTCATGTAGTCGAAACGTTTCAAGAATCAATAAATGAAGAATTTGTACTGGATGATGGGTTTTTTTCTTTCTTTTATGAAAACTCGAAGTGATTTTAGTCCAGCGATACATACAATTTTAAAATTGTTTTTATAATTAAACCAACCAAAAATAAAAAATCTCTATTTTATTTGATGAAAATAAATGGGTACTCATATTTTAATAGCCCCGCCAGGGGAGTACAGAATAAGTATTAAAGTGAACTTCAATTTCTAGAATAATATCTGAGAACAACCATTAAAACGTTAACAATTTGTAGTGTAATATAAATAAAATATAGATACAGTTGTATTAGGCAGACAGGGGGTAACCCCTACTTTTTAAAATAAATTCCTGGATTGAATGATCGGATTCTAAGTGCTTATTCGACATTTTGACTTTCGCGGTCAAATAAAGCATAAAACTTACTGAAACTGATTTTAAAAACCACTCCAAAATATGTTTTTCCCAAGAATTTATAAATTAGGGATACGAGTTTTGGTTTTTCTTTTTACTATATACGTCAAACACTTTAAATTTATTCGAAATATAACTACTGAATCGGACAGATATTGTTTGTTTTAATTGGCCAATCATGTTCTTACAAATGGATTTTTTTTTTCAAGAAATTCTTTGAATGGTTGGACTGTTCTTTATTTTAGCAAATATTTAGATAGCGTTGTTTGAAGTCAGAAACCTGGAAAATGTTTCTTTGAAGTTTCAGATATAATCTCAGACTTTTTTCCCCTCTTTTGTGGATAGTTTTGTTGAGGAAATTGATGAATATAAGCATTCACTAGGTATTAAGGGATGTGTTGGTTTTTCATTTTTTAAATGTTATTGAGAGTATCGTGTCTCTATAGAACCAGCGTTTCTCCTGAATGATATTCTCTCTGGAACATTGGATAAAAGAAGGAGATATCGCCTTTTTATGTTCAATTAGAACAAAATTATCCCTATGTTATAATTCAATGACTTTATAATAAAAGATTCAGCGAATCCGTTTTTAAAATTAATCAATTATCTTATTAATAAGTAAGGAATCATTAGGGAAATTGACATAAAACTGGTCAAATACACATTAGTATTCTGTTTTTTTCTATTATTTGCATTATAGTAGAGATTAAATACTTGAATTTAAATACATACTTTTTTTTTATAACTGCATCTCTTCACAAAACTAATTGTGAGGAGTAATTAGAGACATCAATACTTTATTGGATAATAAATTATTGAATAGTTGATGATACAATTATCAATTATTGAATAATTGATGATGAAATATATTTAAATTTAAATAAATACTTTTCTATGTAACTGCATCTGTTCACAAAACATTAGAAAATTATTTTCAATTATATTTAAATTAAAACTCAAACTTTTCTTTATAACTGCATCTGTTCACAAAACTAAGTCGAAATTTATGTTTAAGTATATTTGATGGAATTTGGAATGGAAACTTGAGGAATTTGATGAGGAAATGTTTGTATTATTAAAGGAATGAGTATAACTTTATTATGCTGTACTCGATTGATGAGGACATGGTTGAGCAATGTTGAAAATTGTCGGAGGGGGAGGAGGTACAGTAAATAAAATTTACACCACTATTCAATAATTTGTTATTGCATCATGAACAGTAATTTTTTTTAAGGGATCAAAAAAAGTGTTGTTTTTATTATTTCCCTCGTAATTTTTACGTTTTCTCTCTCTATAAGCACCTTAACAAAAAAAGGAAAACAAAATTAGCCGGATTGGTCGAGCAGTTTTCGAGTTTTGAGCTTAGCAACACATTTAGCAATTCATTTTTATTTAAATAAATACAGCTGGGAACAGAGTGGTTTATATAGGAAAAGAAAAGTGTTGTTTTTATTATTTTCCTCATAATTTTTACATTTTTTCTCCATAAAAACCTTCTTTGCGTCTTAACAATAAATGAAAAAAAAAATAGCCGAATTGTTCGAGTCGTTCTCGAGTTTTGCGCTTGGCAACACATTTTGCGATTTATTTATATATATATATAGATATGGACGTGAGAACTCATTTCCTCGTGCTAAAAGGACTATAGATAAGAGAATTTTGCATCTTATATTTTGCTTTTCCAATCTTATGACAGATGTCAATAGTGGTACGATTTTTCTTTTATGACAATCGTTATTGTTATGTATGGTCCATTTTCTCAACAATAAAATTACAGAAGTAACGTTCTCTCCCTGGGTGTTGTACTAAACGATTCAGATTTCCTACTAACAGCATGATTAATCTTGTAACACTCCGAAATTCGATCCTGTACATCATTAGTGAAATGACGTTGATGTGAATAACGTTTGAATATGCTAGTTTACCGAACTGTATCAGTTACTGGTTAGCTACTAATATATATTTATTAATTTATTTTCAACATAGAATAGTTAAACAATAAAATAGTTTTTATGGTTACCTGTTATGGTGTAATAACAAGCTCGATTACTATGTGCATTCTTTTCTTTATTAAAAACGTTAGTAATATTAATGCCACTTACTCTGATAAAATTTTGTGTAATTTTGTAAAAATTACTTTTGAACGGGTTAATTAGAATTCAAAGGAACCATAAAATAGTAATTTAAATTGTCACAAGCAGCACAGTAGAGTAAGGTAGAGAGCATGTTGGTAAAAAAAAAAAAAAAAGGACGGTTTGGATTGTATTTAGTCTTTCCCCTTTTATACTTTCATTTCCTCTTTCTTTTTTCGTACCTTTCTTTACTCTTTTTATATTTGTCTTTCGTGGTTTATGTAGATAGAAATTCTTTCTCTGAGCTACGACATACTTTTAAATGAAGAACGCTCAGTTTTTTCTTCTTTTTTAAATTGTTAGAAAGATCAAAAAAAAAAACTATGCCTCTTTTTCTGAATAGGATGAAACATTTAAATTGAAAAAGTACTACCACCGTATTGTGCCACCGTAATAGTTACAGTTTTTTGTTAAAATTAATAGTAATTAATCGGAATCAAGACTAAATCATACAAAAGGCGCTTATTGTTGGCATTTAGTGAAATACATTTTTTTTAAAATTATATCGATTGTTTTGTTATAATAATTTTATTATTATTTTAAAATCATATGCCTTATTTATATTCGATTATTATTAATTTTGTCATTATTTCCCATATATTTTTAAAATATTGTGATAATTTTAGTATCTTATTTTATTCGATACATCTGCATTTAGATATTAAAATATGATTATCTACTAAAAGATAAAAGTGGGCTTTCACTGACTCCCTTAACACTTTTAGATCAGGTCGACAGTCTTTAAATTTTACTGCGTTTTTGTTTTTTAGCTATTTTTTTGTTGAATAATATAGGTTTCCTATACTCAGAATTTATTATCCCAATTACAGTATATTGAAATCAATTTATAATACAAAGGTATCGATTCATTTATTTGAAATAACTAAAACAAAATTAGCATCAGCAGTTATAAATGACGGTTTGAGTATGAGCAACGACCTTGAGGTCATAGCTCGTCTGTTTGTTGAAACATGAAACCTTTGGAGACCCTCTAGTGGAATTTGTCGGCTTGAGGCCCAAAATGTATTCGTACATAACTAAGAATGAAATAACGGTTAAAAAATCGAAGGGAAAAAAATAGTTCAAACCACATTGATAAATAAAAAGTCATTATGGTCATTTGATAATAAAAGGTGTACATTAGGCGATGGAGTGCATACACTCCCTTATGGTCACTACAGTCTCAATGAATAAAAAAGACAACAAATGCCGCCTTGCGTTTTATTGTAAATGTAAAAGAATCAATAACTTTGTTTCAATTTATTGTCTACTTGTTGTATTATTATTGTTTACTTAAATTAATATAAAAGTGTAGGTTGGAAAATTAAACCAGTAGTTACAGTACTAGAATTATTTCAAAAAAAGGAACAATAAATAAAATATGTGTAAGAATATGATGTTGCCATATCCTACTTTTCATATCAGAACAGCACTCAAGGTCAACCCCTCCCGCCCTGGCGTACACCCCCCCCCCTCGCCCTAGAATCGACGACTCAAGGTCACCCCCCCCCTTGCCATGCTAGGTCGAGCAATGACCATAAGGTATTCGGTTATGCTCAAACCGTCATTTATAACTACTATCATCTCTACAACCTTATACTTATAGATGGGGGTTTAGAAAATTTAATAGCGGAATCGCAAATTTCGATAGTTTGTGGTTTATTGGTCTATTCTTTTGGTATATTCGAAAAATATCGATGTATGTTTCTATAAGTTTTTTTTTCTAATGTATACATTCATAGTTCGCAAAACATTCCCCTCTGCTGAAACGTTATATGCCACTTTTTGTTATTCCATTTTTAAATCTGAAAAATTTAATTACTTTAAATATTTTCCTATTTACATCGAAATAACTTTTAAGTCCTCCCCTCTCTCCAAATTATAGTCAAAATACTAAGAATGAAAAAAATTAAACTGAAATAATTTGTTAATTAAAGTTAATTTTTGAGTAAATGATTTAAGCTTGAAAATGCATGATATTCTGTTTAACCAAATGTTGGCACCTTTATTAAAAATTTCATTTTTTGTTTTATGATTCATTATTATTATAGTTGAAGGTAATAATTTAACGGTGTTGTTATTGTGATTTTTACAATAATTTATTTCTAAACAGGACTATTTTTGGATCTTTTATTGGATCTTTTATTGGATCCTATTTATATCTGAATGAATTATAATATTCATGGCATTACCATGGACAAAAACCTCTCCTGGAAACCACATGTCGCCCAAATATCCCGACGATCAATTAGTTCCCTGAAATTATTCCATCGATCCCGGCATCTCCTTACACAATCTACCCGGAAGCTTCTTGTATCTTCCCTTATCTTCCCCCACTTTGACTACTGTTGTGTGGTATACGGGGGCCTCTCGAAATTGCTAGAGGATCGCTTAAAAAGAATTATGAACTGCGCTTTAAGATTTGTCCTTGGTACTCCGAGGCGTTCCCGGGTGTCACATCATTATGATGAGTTAAAGTGGCTCTTCCCACCCATTCGTAGACATTATTTCCTTAGTGTTTTTCTATACCAATCCATTAACTCGCAACACCCTTCATACATCTATAGTCTCCTTCAATTTAAATCCACTGTCCAACACCATCAAACAAGATCCCGCCTCTCCGATCTCTACATTCCATCCCATAGAACTAAGGCATTCGACCGTTCCTTCCTCGCCCGTTCCACTACTGTGTGGAACTCAATCCCTCCTTTCATCCGCCATTCATCTTCACTGGCCTCATTTAAATCCCTGCTTTTCCATCATCTCTTGGCATCCCAAAAAAATGCTCTCCAGGCAGGCCAATCTTCCGCTTGAATTAATGTGTGTCGAATACTCGATCTCGTTACCTACGTGTTTGTTTATTTTTCCAACAACAAAGAAGATACAAACTTTGTAAATACTTTATTGCATGCTATGCAATTTATTTGCTTTATTTAGTAATTCCGTTATTAATGTTATTTATTATTATTTTGTTAATATCAAACCTTTATATATATATGTTTTATTTTTATTTTTCTAGAAAATTAGTTAAATTCCTGTAAAGTCTATTACTTTTTAATCAGTTATTTATTTTATTTTCTTTTTTTTCTTTCTCTATTTCTATTATGTTTTGTCACTCATGATTACTTCATGATTTGTATCATTATGTAGCCTCCTGGCCAGATGAACATTATGTTTATTTTGCTTGTTCTTTATTGTTATTCTAAAGGGACTTGGTCCCAGAATAAAGTTTGTTTTCTATTCTATTCTATTCTATTCTATTGTTTTTTTGATTGGTCTATTTGTTTCAAAATCTCCGTTCATTCATAATATTAACATACAATATATACAGCAATCGTCACAATTTACTCCTACTACCCGAAGGTAATTATATTATTGTGATAAGGTTTAGGTATTTTACGAATATTCTAGCTCTAATGATAACGTCGAAATCATACTTGAACGCAATTTGTACCGAGAAGGGTGAAGATTTGTTTGAGGGATTCCATGAGGAGTTCTCGGAGGTTTTTAGTTTTTTGCTATACATACATGTGTGGCTACTTTAAAATCTTTAGCTTAGACCATATTGCAGATATATTTTATTAAATCGGCTACGAAGGGCAAGGACTTTCCCAGTTTCAGTGAGTGGGCTCCTGTTTACTTACACTTAAAAATTTATTGGATTAAGTAATAAGACATTCCTTCAGTAAAATTTAAATTAAAGGACCTAAGTAAGAACATGGTCAGCTAAATCTTGAAAGTTAACCCGCTTTTTCTCCAAAATGTTATTTTGTTGCCATGGGGATATTTTTGCTCCGATCTGTTCAGTTGTTTCTTTTCAACTCCAAGGTCCCGTCCTCTGTTTGAATCCTGACAAGAGCATGGACTGTCATCGGGAGTTTGTGGCATCGCTTTGACGATATGTTTCGTAACCGAATATTCTCGGTTGTTTGAGTTTTGCTGAGAGGAATACTGTTGTGTTGGTTCTTCTCTTTGTTAGCCATTCCAAAAACATTCTGCCTCTCTCTCACTCTCTCTCTCTCTCTCTGACAGTATGGAGTCATTTCAACTAGTTGCTCTGATGAAACCAAACTGTTGATTATATCTAAGAAATAAACCAATTAACAGAGTGTAATTTATTTGGTTCTGAAAGACATTTGTTACTTTATTATGTCAAGTGTTTTTATTTATCTATGTTTAATGGAGAAGTTCAGGCTCCCTCAACCATTAATATTTACTTATTTACAATTTAGAAAATTGAAATAAATTAAAATCTCTACTATATCCTTTAATAATATTCCACTGAACCCTGTCGAATAGATACGTTACCTAGGACTCCATCTGGACAAACGTCTCACTTGGAATCCTTATACAAGACTGAAAAGACAAGAAACTGCTAGACGTTTTCGCCTATTTTAACATTTACTGGAAAAACGCTCTACGCTCCCAATTAATTACAAAAGACTCATTTACATGACAGTTATCATACTTATTTGGACATACGGAGTTGAGCTTTGGAGCTCTACTAAACCAACCAATGCTCCTTATTATGTCACAAACTCATCCATCATGATCTTAATATCCCATATGTTGCTAAATTGGCCCAAACTGGATACCTATCCTTCCATGACAAGCTCCATGCACACTCAAATCCGCTAGTCTCTCAAATTGCTTCCCATACTATCCCTGATAACCCTCCGAGGCGTCTGAAAAGAAGATGGCCTCGAGACATTCTGCTATAAAACTTTATTGGAGTGCAACCGATGGGTTGTTTCTCCAAAAGTTTTTTTCATGCCATATTTCATATTAGCAGATTTACTTGTAATATTATTATAGTTGTAAATATCAATACATTAAACAAACAAATTAAAATCTTGTTACCATTTCAACATCCTGTGGAATTGTACTTGAATACTTTTAGTTGGTGTAAGACAAAGAAAATATAATCGATACTGTAGTAAAATTTTTAATATTTTATTATTAGTATAAATATATATGTATCATATCGTTAGATCAGACATGAAACAACCATAATTGATTTTGGAGTTTTTAGCTCTTATTTTGGTTTTAAATGAAAGTCAAATTTAATAAGGATGGATGAGTCTCTATTCCTTTGTTTCTATTATTCATGATGGGTTCTTTGTACATTGGGCCGTGTCACAGGGAGATAATGGGTTGGTTGAAATTACAACGTAGGCTTCGCTGATTACAGTTTAAAGCACAGATAACACAATTTTTCCGCATCTCCATTCTTTTCCGCGAAATATTCTTGTTGTTCTTATTATTTGTTCTATTCAACGTGTCTGCCACTTTTTGCAACCTCTATTCACCATTAAATAATATTCATATGGAATCCTCATTTATTTTGAAAAGGGTTTGTGACCTGTGCTATTCGAATCTACAGGCTGAATGTAATTTATTACCTTGTGTTTTTTTTTCTAGTTGTTAATAAAGTATTAAATTGCAAAACATATAACACACATATATAAGTTTCGTTAGTTCGCTTATTTATTTAACGTCACTTTATGCTGCTGTGGCTAATCATAAAATGGGAGTCCTAGGACTACAGTGGGATAGGAGTCCTAAATTTTCCCTATCTAGGTATAATTAAGATTGGGATCTTTAAGGAGAACCTCAGACCGCACAATATCTGGGACCGCTGTTCTGTAACTTCCCCTCTGAAGGATGCCATAGCTAAAGAATTTTTAGAATGCAAATGGAAAAAAACACAAGCAAAGCCTTATGTTTAAAATCTGGAGTAAAAACAAACAATTACCAGTCGACGTTTTGCCTATTCAGGCTTTGACCTTCCTTTCAGTTTTGGCGTGGAGGTGCGGTCTCAGGTTATGAGCCTATTTGGGGGGTTATTTGTTGGGGCGTATTGCACTTCTTCTTTGAGATGTTATTGATCTAACTTTTTTTTTTGTCTTTATAATCCCTGTGATAATAGGCGAAACTTCGACTGGTAATTGTTTGTTTTTACTCCAGATTTGAAACATAAGGCTTTGCCTGTGGTTTTTTCCATTTCCATTCTAATAAATGTTAATGTTTCGTTTTCAGTTTTGGCTCTATTTTATTAAAGAATTTTTACTTTCTTTAAAATCCTAAGACTGCCTGCCGGGTTGTAAACCCTCGATATTGGCCATAGTAGGTTGTTGAGCTTTAAACACGACACTACAGGTGACCCATAGTAAGTTTCGTATTTTCTTTGTACCTTCGTACCTCAACAACGGCCTTAGATAGCTGAATTGTCATATTATGTATTTTTGTGTAACACCTCTTTTTAGTACTCTTGTAATTTATGTAGTTTTTTATTCACTAAATGATCATTCGATAAACTTGCTACATAAGATATGTTAAAGTAAATATCACACCAGAGTATGGTTACTATTGGCAAACCATCAACCATCTACTGCTTTACTTGAAGGTCGTAGTACAGTATCAAATAGCACTAAATAGCAAAATTTATACAAAATAATTACACTACAATTACTAAAGAAAAAATCTAGTGATCTACACCTAGGTCTACACCTTCTGCTACATGTGGTAAAATAAGGTATTTATTCGATCAAGTGTAAACTTCATGAAAGAACTTAAAAGTATTTGTAATCAGATCTGTTATATCTTCTCAAATCTTCCTTCTTAATTTATTGTAGCATTATGGACAGGTGTCAACAAATGAGAATACAAAAAAAAAAGATTTTTAAACATATTTTTTTTTGTACTATCGTTATAGGTAAATATTTTGATGGGAAAAGTAAACCAACTCTTCTATTTGCGGAGTTCTTGTTTTTTTAGCCAGTTAAATTATTTACTTTTTATAAAGTGTCTTTAAAAGGATACCTGTTTGAATTTATTTTGTATATTTGTTTTTCTTGAAAACGAATCTCTGGGTTGTTTCTTTTTTTTTTTTAAATATATTTATTGAAATTTACAACTGTATACAGAATACATCAAGTAAATATACTGAATGAATACATTGACTTGAAAAGACAAGTAGAGAAACTACCCAGTGGTAGTACTCAAATGGGTTGTTTCTTGTTGTTTTTTATTCTAAGGGAAACCTTGTGGATGATTCTATTTAAAATGAACAATTTAGAATAGAATAGAGTAGAAAAGTAACAACAGGGACAAAGTCCCTTAAGAATAACAGATATGAACAGGAATAAAAAACATAATATTTATCTGGCCAGAAGGCTAAATGTTACAAATCATAAAGCGTGAAAACATGACAGAAAACAATTTAAAAAGAAATATATAAACAAAAATAATAGTAAGTAAATAAATAGGTCATAAACAGATCTTGACAGGATATTAAGCAATTACAGAGAATAGATAAATCCACAGCTTTTGAAATTGAATGCATGAGCTAGCATTCAATAATTTGTTTACATGATGTACAGCTTTTCAAAGAGCAGAATTAAAAGAACTAGATAACACAATGAGTTATTATATACATTGTATTCTAAGCAAATGACTAACCTGCCTAGAGACTATTCTTTTGGGAAGCTAATAGATGTTGATACAGCAAGGATTTGAATAATGATAGAGAGGGAGTATGACGGATATTAGGAGGGATTGAGTTCCACATTGTGGTGGAGCGGGCGAGAAAGGAACGTTCGAATGCTTTAGTTCTGTGTGAACGTATATAGAGATCAGAAAGGCGGGATCTTGTTTTATGGTGTTGAACTGATGATTTGAATTGGAGGAGACTGTAGATATATGAAGGGTGCTGAGAGTGAATGGATTGGTATAATAATGAACAGAGGAAATATTGTCTTCGGAAGGGAGGGAAGAACCACTTTAACCCATCATAGAGGTGGGAGACGCGCGATCGCTTCGGAGTACCAACCACAAATCTTAGAGAGCAGTTCATTATTCTCTTTAATCTGTCTTCAAGCATTTTAGAGAGGCCTCCATATACCACGCTACAATAGTCAAATTGGGGTAAGATGAGAGAAGATACGAGAAGCTTACGGGAAGATTCTGTAAGGAGATGACGAGAACGATGGAACAACTTCAGGGAACTAATTGTCCGTCGGGATATCTGGGCGATGTGGGATTTCCAGGAAAGGTTTTAGTCGATGGTTATGCCTAGGTTTTTCACCGAGGAGGTAATCGTGATAGGATTATCGTTTAGGAGTAATGTTGGGAGGGTGCGGATGGTTGTAAGGAGGGAATTGGAACCTAAAACAATGGCCTGAGTTTTCAATGCGTTCAATTCCAGTTTGTTCAGCTTTGCCCAGGCACAGATCCTATCTAGGTCTTCCTGAATACTAGCGAACGCAAAAAATAGCTCGGAAGGGGGAAAGGACAGATATATTTGGAAATCGTCAGCATATAGATGATGGGAATAGTGGTGAACAGATTTAGGGAGATCATTGATATAGCAGTTGAAAAGAAGAGGAGAGATACTTGAGCCCTGTGCCAAGCCTGAGGAAAGAGGAAAGGGGATGATTAGAAATAGAAACTGCTTGAGAACTATCAGAGAGGAAGGATTGGAACCATCGGATAGAACTGTTAGAAAAGGACATTGATTTGAGTTTGCTAAAAAGGATAGAATGGTCCAAGGAATCAAAAGCTTTAGTAAAATTAAGAAGGATAAGCACAGTTAGTGTTTTGTCATCCATAGCGGTATGTATGTCATTGGTGATTTTGGTAAGTGCCGATTGTGTGGAGAAACCGGGACGGAAACCAGATTGAAGTGGGTCAAGGATGTTGGACTGTTCGAGGAAATTTGACATATGTGACTGGACTATTCTTTCTAGAGGCTTGGAAAGGTTGGAGAGGATTGAGATTGGGCGGTAGTCTTTGAGTGAGACAGGGTTAGAGGATTTATTAATAGGATGGACTATGGCTTTTTTCCAGGAGGCTGGGAATACTCCGTTTTGCAGTGAAAAATTGTATATAAAGAGTAGGACAGGTATAATATCGATAAGGCAGGATTTTAGCAGTTTGACAGGAATCCCATCGAAGCCTGTGGAGTTGGAGTGGGATTTCAGAACAGAGGAAATAATCTCGTTGGGTGAAATGTCAGCGAAGTAAAAGTTGTCCGGGTTGAAAGATGGTGGCAGGGAAAATACGGGAGAGGATGATTTAGAAGTATTAACTGAGGTGGACAAAAAATATGAGTTTATTTCATTGGGAGAGGCTGGAAAGGGCCTAGAACAAGATGAATTAAGAAGAGAAAGCTTCCGAAGGAGATGCCATTTGGATTTAGAATCGGGAGCAGATGAAAGGGCTTCGTGGAAGTATTTGGTTTTTGCCTGCTTGATTGTCGACTGTGTCAGATTGCGGAGAGCCCTAAACACTTGATAGTCGTCAGTTAACCTTGTCAGTCTAAAGCGTCTTCGGGCCGCATCACGCTTCCTATGAAGATCTTTAATTTATAAGGAAACTATGGTGAAAACTTCAGGAGGTAATTTTTTGTTTCCTTTTAGCGATTTAGTATTTACTTACATATTATCATTATTAATTTGTCAATATCAAGGAATCAATATGAGCTGTATAACAGTTTATTATTTTGGGGAATTTATTAAAACTTCACAAACCTTTCTATTTAGTCACTACGTTGTTATTAGTTCTTTGTTTAACTTTTCCTAGTGTGATATTTTTTATATTATAACTGTACACCTTTATAAGTATTAAATTAGATGTTAAGTATGAGGAATTCTCTTCATTAAAATCTCTTGAAGTAAAAGTTGTATCATAAATGAATCACATTCGTCAAACCTTTTCGGTATTTTCGAATCAACTCGAGAACTTTTAAGGGAAGAAGTTTTATTAACTTAATAGTTTTGACAAATGAAGTTATTTTACAGAATTGTAACAATTGACAGAGGAGTAAAATGTAACATCTGGGGTTTAACGGCTGGGAAAGAGGATTGACCACCTATGGCCCGGACAATTTGTATTACGGACAAAATTGTAGTTCTGGAGAATCCTCCATTTCTGCCGAAGATTTCCAATATTTTCTTTATTTTTTTTTCTAGTTAGAGATGGTCCGCATTCAACACTATTCAATATATTCTAAAAAAATCCAGTATTTCTATCTTAATCTGAGCTAATATTTGGAATTGGTTGTAGCCTCTCAGATTAGGCTGTTGATAATTTTAGTTTGTATTTGACAGCTAGTAACGTTGAATTTTATGTATAGATTACCCATTTCTAAGCTAAGTACACCACCAGAGTACCTCATAACTTTATTATTGAACTATTATGCTGTACTTGTTTTTCTTCATAAATGCTTGTTTTTTGAAGAAGTTATACCTTAACTGTTTAGAATAATTTAATCGTCTATATAGTACATGAAACCTTTGCTAACTTTCGTGGAAAAGAAGAGCCTAGGGCAGTAAATTGAGTCGAAAGATTTACACCGTAATCATGGATTATATTAATTATATATTTCTTGTATTATATCGTATTTTATTTTACTAAGTAACTGGTCTACATTGCCATCTATCTACAAATATCAGATTTTTTTCTTTTAGTTCCTCTTTGAGGTTTTTTAAAGCTGATTCAGGCTGCTGATTCAGGGGCCTTTACAATCTGAAGTATTCCGATTGTAGCCGGCTTTCAAAGCCTCCTGCTAAGAGGCATTATTCCCCAACCGGAAACGAATTTTTGCCCTTCCGATAACAAAAGAGCTGGAACAGAAAGAAAAGAAACCCGGAACTCTTTGAATGGTGTAGGGCAATGGAATTAATGTCTTAATTGGCTACACCGTGGCACAGCTGCTGGCGAGGATCGGAATTACAATCTGCTATTGTGTTCCATTTTCGCTCATTATCGGAGAAGCTACTGGTGATTTAACCGTTATTAGGGCTCAATCAGCCCACGTTGGGATCGTTAATTAGGATCTTAGTAATTATTATTTAATATCAGCGAAAAAATTATAATATAATTAATTTTAATCTCAACATAGCCAGAAATGCCTTATCGGAAATAAAAAGGAATGAAAGGAGATTCCTTTTGAAGATTCTTTGTCTCAGGAAAACAATGGACCCTTTCGTAAGAATGATATGACCAAAACTAGAGCTATACCAAAGATAAGGAAATATTAACACCGCTATTAAAAATAGGAGATTGTCTTTCTATGGACATATTAACGGATGGGTCCTGAAGAGTTTTTAAACAGAACTTTTACACTTCAGGTAAACGCAAGTTCCAAAGGTAAAAGAAGTCCTCCTTAGTCTTAGCGAGTATAGGATCAGGATGAGGACATGCAGAACAGAGAAATGTTTCGAAGAAAGATTGCGGAGGTGAGAGATCTGCCTGTTGGGAAGATAAGGAACAGAATGTTTTTAGCGGAAGAACCATATCTTTTAAATTTTTAATCACTTGTGGATACTTGTTAGTTTCTTTCCTATACATATTGATTTAATAATATTCTCATCTTCTTCTTCTCAAGTTTTTGTTAACGTTGTAGTTGTGTTAATCTTAATTTACTTACTTACATTTTACATTTTACAGCAACAATCTGTATTATTAATTTAAATTATGCCTTGCTCTTTTCAGTTAATGCTTTTTGTTTAGTCGCCCAGGCAAAGCAAAGCGCCTCTGCTTTTATAATTACCCTCATGTCTTCTTTTTTGGTAATTGAATAGAAGACTTTGTTTTTGTGTAAAGGTTTTTTTTTTTAATATTTCTTTTTTAAGTCGTCCGAACCGCGGGAATAGCACCTTTAGAAGTGGTAACGTTAATTAAACCGTTGGGTTCAGAAGGGATGAAAGTTTTAATTGGTCCTAATCGTGCCAGTTTTTTTAATGCGGTTATCTCTTGAGTTTCACAATTACCGTTCTCTTTGATCCCCTTGATTGAGGTATTGCCTGCTACCTAGGCGGATCTCTTCGCTCGTTCTTCATGTAATATCGAAATCTAAAAGGATTTTGTTATATTTGCAATATAATAAAAAAAAATGGAAACAAAATCAATCATAGATAAACATCTGTAATATTTGCATATTTTTTTTATTTGTACCTATATATACCTACAGTTTATTGAAATATTACAATCTGTCACTTCATATTTAAGAAAGGATTTCCACTGACCCTGTAGAATTCCAGACAGGATTCCAGGTGATCCCAGTGCTTCTCTATCATCCTTATTATTTTTATTGAAAGCAAGTAGATGTCGAGCGAAGGTGGACTTGAGTGAAGAGATTAGGAATTTTTAGTTTACTTCAATAGAGATTACCCTGAAAAGTTAGGATGGCGAATAATTTCGATTAAATTTTGATAATTTGAGGAAGTGATGTTATAGGTCAATAGAAATGGGATATTTAGACCATGGTGCGTTATTGACTATTTTTAGAATGATTTAGGAAACCCGCAGTTGGATTGTCCGTCCGTTAGCAAAATTATTATTACAATTGAGGCGTTTGGATTCAAAACAGGTTACTGCCATTTTCAGGACTGATCTAAAAAGATTCAATTTTAAAAAATAATCGATTTAACAAATTGTTTTTATTATTTTTCGTCATTTTGCTAACGATATTTTTTCTCTCCTACCGAAATTTCCCTCTCTTCTTCTCTCCAGGTCTGGTCTTGTTCGATTCCTTCCTTCTTCCACGTCCACCATCTCCTGGGCACATTCTGCAAATGCTTTGTCTCTGGGTAGACCATCCTTCTTTCCCGTATCCCTGGCCAGGTGTACTTTGAGGGCTGTGGTCATAAATATCATCCAAACCTCAACTGCGCTAGTTTCCATTATTTCTCGCAGTTTCTCCTTTATTGTTTGCAACTTCCTGCGGCGTACTGGCCGTTTGTCTGATTTGTCCTCTTCGTCTCCCGAAACATTTGGAGCATGTCTTCTTCTGAGGCTCTTCGCCCCCCTCCATAAGCTTTTTTTAATCTTTCTTTAATCACTTGCCACGAGGTATCTTCATCAGGTTCAGGACACTCCTCCTGACCCGACATGCTAGAGCCACTCGTAATCTTTTATCATCTCCTTCTTCCAACGGATCTGCTGCCACCTGGGATTGGATACTGCCCATGATTTCATCTCCACCTTTGATGAAGTGGTTAAGTTCGCCTACATCACCGTTGAAGTTTTCTAGGTCAGAGATCTCCCTCCTAATATCTTGCGCGTTACCCTTTTTCAGTTTCATTTTCTCTAACTGATTTATTTCTTGCACGATTTTATTTGCTTCTTGTGCGGCTACGTCCGCCCGCGCCATTGCTAGAGTTGTGGATGGATATGGCGGGAACTCAGGGTTCACCTGTTCTGGCTGTGAAGGCTCTAACGTTACCGTTATTTACGTTACCGTGCCTGAGGAGGTGTTGTCCCTGTTCAGTCATAATGGCACTTGTTTTTTCGTGTTCTGAAGAAAAAAAGTAATATAAAATAAAAAAATATTCTCACTTTGAATTTCTAACAAAATCCTGGGTTTCATCACCACTTAAGAGTTCCGCCACACGAAACGTCGAAAAAAGAGTAAATTGAGAAAGAAACAACTCGCTTGAAGGCTGGTTAAATACTGACTGTGTTTAGATTCAAATCCTCTATATATACTATTTACAATGTTTACAATCACTGTTAGGGATTAGTGGTGTACATCTTATCTTAACTTATATATATATATATAAGTTCAAAACTATGTGTGTGTATATATATATATATATATATATATATATATATATATATATATATATATACACACACATAGTTTTGATTTTTCATATATCAACCATTATTTTCATTTGATGTACTGGATGTAACCACTTTTGATAGAAAATGGAATTGATTTTGGAGCGATCTTGATAGTTTTGAAACAAACGGATCTAACACATTATTTCTGACATTAAAAACATTTTGGGAATAAAATGAATGTACTCGATTTTTAAATCTGACGCCTTAATTATTGCGGCTCAAAGTAACGTGAAATAAATAAATAACGATGTTGGACAACTTCCTCCTTACGAAAGTATTTTATTACATATTTTAGTAACATTTACTAGCTTTTGCCCGCGACTTCGTCCGTGTTGATTCTGAATAAAAACTTGAGTTGAGTTTAAATGGAGAGTGAATCAACTTATGCCGTTTTGGCTCTGCTATGGTCTGTCAGTCAGGACAAACTCTTTTATATATATATATGTATAGATTAGTAGTGAGTGTTATTGAAAAATTATATAAACTATATATATAATCACAAAAAATATAGATATGAAGGTAAAAATTAATTAAAACATTGATTTCGATACAAGTTTTATTTTTTATTAAATTAAAGCTCATTGCTGTTATTAAAGGATGTGAGTGTATCGTGACATTTATTCAACACTCAGATCATCAAGAATCTATCGGTCGAATTGATTTGTGAACGTACTAAACATCCATGTTAACTGGTATATCCATAAATCATATATTCAAATTTGTACCTACCAGGTTTTTCTTGTAATAAATTGTAAATAAAATCGATATTTTATTATTTAATGGATAAGCAAATTATTGATTCGGATGAAATTGAAAGATGGACGTCGGATTTTCTGATATTTTATTATGTCATAATTCAACATAATTGATTGCGTGAATATTGAGCATCTCTGTACTTATATGTTAATTTAGTTTCTTTGATATTTTTGTAAAATTGTTCTGTATTAAGTTGATTGATTTTGTTGTTTTACATTAAAAATTGGTTGAAGGTACAGTCTAAGTACAATTACAATTCTTAACAACAACATATCTTAAGAATTCTTATATTTTTTTTATGGTTATTTCTTATGATTATTTTTGGACATCTTGGGAGTTATTTGTTTATTTCTTGTGATGGGAATGAGAATATAGAATAACATTTATAGATTTATTTCGATATTTATCAATTAATAGAATCACCTAATTATTTACAAACATAGAGAAATACTCTTAAAACTTATTTATCATCCAAGGGTTTTAAAATATATCAATAAATTTTAAAATAATACTGGTTTTTACAGTACCTTAGTCTCTTACAAATAGTTAAACAAAATAATGTTAACAAAAAATTGTTAATTCGTTTACTTTGGTCTAACGTTTATTTGATATCGACTCAAGCTAAACATTTTGTAGCAGTTTGTTATTCTCATTTCTAGGTGTTATATACATTACAATATTCGAATATGAAATAACACTTAAAACACAACATAGATAGTATTTTAATCAAAAAATATACTTATCGTTGTTACAACCTTAAATATATATAAGTATATGTACAATATTACGTTGTTGTTTTTTTAACATATTATATTTACACAAAGTGATTAATATATTTTCTTAAACTGTTAGGTTAAAGCATTCTAAAACTGGATCAAATTCTATACATGCATTTAGCTCGTATAGGTTATGATTGAAAATATAAATCTGTCGATATGTTTGTTTTTGTAAAGAAGGATGATATAAATAGATGGAGAGTGAATATTTGCATAAACTTAGATATTATAAGTACATACATAAAAGGAACGACTAGAGTTTATTTGAAGCTTACTTACTAAATTTATAAGTATGAACACTTCACCTATTTACACTGATAAATACATAAACATTTCTGTACATAAAATATTAAGTCATTCGCAGTGAACATTTTTTTGGAAAGGAGGAAATGTCTTCCATCGAGAATGGAGATATAATTTTTGTAAAAATACTACCATTGAATAGGTATTTCATTATTTACTGTAAATTTAGTAGCGAATCCAAGGCAGTGTTATGGTAATGCACCTAGTGTGTGATGGTATACTTTCGTCGTGCATTGAAGAATCCAGAATTGTTACGCCAAGATTTAAAAACCTTATATGTATTACTTTAAATAGTTTCATTTCTAGATCGTTCTGGGTTTATTTTCTCAATGATTTTTATATAATAAGTCAAGAAACCTCAAGCAAAGATCACATCGGTATACTTTGCTATCCATATGTTTCTCAATAATTTTAAAGGATGTGAAAATAGTCAAATGGTCTGGTCCTATCTACAAACCTGTTCCTGTACCATAATGACCCATAAGTCCATGGTTGAGACCTCACAGTTTCTAAGTCTGGTTGTGCAGTTAGGTGTCGACCAAGGTCACGCTCAACTGCTAGGTTTCCCCAATAAAGGGTAACCATTTTATTTGGGCAGGTTGAGCCCCAGGAGGATCTGCGGATTCCACAGGGTTGGGCCATCCATGGCTGTTAAGGATTAAATCATTTATGATCTATCCCTCCCTCTTTGTATTAAAGTTTATGATATAATATATAATCAAGTATTTCATAAACTTACTATTCGTTTAACGCATGCACCTGATGGATTTACTTATCTGATCAATAGAGTTGTAGACATGCTACTCGTATGAGTTTGGACATTAGAAGTTTATGAGTTTCTCGTATTTAGCGAAGCGGGATCGTGTTATTCTCGTAGTGAAAAAGTGTCAAAGTCATAGACTAAAAATGGAGTTATTGATTTTATTATAATTCCATTTCTAGCCCAAAACTACAAGAATGCCACGATTTTGCTTCTTCAGTACAATTAACTCTTGGTATTAATTGTACTGGGTACAAGCTTCCCTACCTATCCAGTGAACGTATCAGTTCAATGTACTCGTTTCGTACATGGAACCTTCTCTACCTTAAGCCCGAACAGCCAACTTACTAGTTCTATTCGTATGTGCTGGGTAGCTGCTACACTATAGTAAACCCGTTATTTGTTGACGTTTTGGATAAAATAATTTGAGTATTATTTTCTTTGGCTCAAGTGTTTCTTTCTTTTTTAAATTTGATGTATAAATATGTGTCACTTTTATATATAATGGTATTTCATATTATTACCCGCCTAATTTTTAGTGATTAATTTTAGTCAATTCTTTTTTATCTATTTTGATTAAATTGTATAATTTGGTAGGAACTTTCAATTTTAAATTCTAACATCATTATCCTTGATATCGAGGGACTCTGCTTTAAGAAATTAAAAAAATACACCGTAGCTGTATGAATCTTTTCCGTCCCAGAAGTTAATTTTAGTATTTTATCAATTACAAACGCATTTTTGATTTTTCTCATTCATCAGAATGAAGTTTTAATAGTGATCTTATTTATTTAATCATAGCTTTAAATTAAAACTGAACTAGGTACTTAATTTGAACTATTCCATTGATTAAATTCAGTTCAGAGAATTATAAAAAACTAATTAAGAGAACGGCTTGTACCATCTTAAGTTCTTGATTAAGTCGAACATTCCACAGATTGCGGTCCGACGGACTCACTTTTAAACTTGGATCTTTTGGTTTTTTTGAGTTATAACTTTACCCTTTCCTAATTTCTTTTCTTTTTATCTTAGTTTATTTATGTTAATGTGTTTTTCTCAAACAAGACTGAGACGTCTCTTTCACTTTTGTCCGATTCTACAAAAAATTAGAGTATGTTAGAGAACACTTCCAGTTGCTGTATATTTTACTCTTATAATATGAAATGCGTCTATGAAAGTACCGATTATGTAATTAAAAATTAAACAATACCAGTACAGACCTATCATTAGATAATAAGGGGTGAAGTTTTGGTTAATCTTATTGATATTAAGTCACACCCTGAAGTACCTGTCAATTATAACTTTTCCGATGTTTTCATCCCTTGATGGCTTATTGAAGTTGTGATTTCTGAAAATATTCAATTTTTATTTTTTCAAAATTGTATTTACTTAATAAAAAAAATAGTGTGTTTTTATGCATTGTCTTTTCTGAAAAATTTCTCATATGCATTTCAGAATCTTTGGAGTTTTGGATTTTATCATCGATAACAGAATGAGCATTGCACCGAAGAGATGATCGACAACTACGATTTGTCATTAGCTCTATTCTATTTTTTATTTACTCTTCTCTTTGTACTCGAAGGAAGAGAAACCTTACAGGAATACCTTGGAGGAACACACGTGTACACTTTGTACGTATTGAAGAGCGTGCCTCTGCGGTACAGAGGCGATCCTCTAGTGGTGGTGGTGCGGTCTGTTGATGGGCACCATCTCGTGGGCCTCTCTCCAGTTCCCGTTGACTGTCATTGTCCTTCTCGTGCTAGCGCTTCTCGTGTACTCCGATACAACTGAAACAAAGATACAAGTTACTGAAATGGTCAATGAAATAGAAAAGAGAGCATTTTATATGTTTAAAGTTGGTTTTCGAAATAGGATATGGTAAGGTCTGTCGAGAAAGTCCAGGCCGGAAGCGGTATGGATTCTAATTTGGGCCTGTTAATATTTACTTCGTGACAGTTGAAACGTAATGAATATTGACCCTCTCATTCTGTTTAGGACAGCGCAGCAAACTCAAAACAGCCATGAGGTATAGGCAAATATTCTGGTTTGGTGGGTATTTTCCCTCATTCGCTCATCAACGATTATTCAGCGATGAGATTCGTTCAAGTTGTCCAACCCAATCGCTTAGAGCTGATTTTTAGAAGAAAGTTTTTCAGTCGATCTCTTCCATCAGAAAAGTTTTTTTTTCATTAATTTATTTATTGAAATTTCCAACTTTTAAATAATAAGAAATCAAGTGAATAGAATGGAAGACATATGTAATGGAATGAGATAAAGTCAAGTAGAGAAACTACACTATTAGCTATTAGTGACTGAGTTGTAAAACATTATTCCTTTGTATTACTCGGTTGCAATTGAAATTGAGAATGTGATGAGGATTTTGATAGAAACATGTCTAATTGGAACCATAAGAAAGTAATTCCACTGATTAATCAATTGATTAATAGTGATGGCAAATGAGAAATAGAGTATAAAACACTAATGAAACAGTCAACATACTTTATTTTGCTATATAATTAAATAAATTAACTCTAACACTAATTTACTATTTTACACCTCTATGAAAAAGTTTACTACTTTAAGTCTATTCTTTTTTACTTTTTGAAATTCCATCAATATTTTAAGTTCTAAACAATCAATCAATATTTTGTGAAATATTCGTTCACATTGCTAAATGATGTAGTTGAAGATATATAGATTTAACTAATATTCTATCCATGTTTTAAGCTATATTGTGATATCATCATCATAATAAATCCAGTGAATACTTGTTTGGTTTTAACGACCCTTGTCCTAATTAGTTAGGCGTAATTTTATACAGTTCTAAATAAAATGTTGCATGTAAGTTATCAATATATATTATCGCATGCATAATTAAACTGATTTAATTCAAATATTATACCTGTCAGTAAAAATGGGCCTGCCTGATTTCCCCTCGAGACTGATTCTAAAAGTACTAACTATTTCTCAGACGAAATTTTGACCTTAAAATATTCTTGTGTAAATCAGGCTTAAAAATAATATTTAAGTGTTAGATTTCTCTCTCAGATATCATTTTTCATGGTACCTGTCAAGTAGGATAAAGTATTGCAAAAGTAATGATGATACTGGTACTACTTCCGAATGTGGACACCTAACAACGTGATTTACCCATTAAGTGCAAATCTCATATATTTAAATAAATTAAGTTCGTGTTTATTCCAGATCCTTTTGTAAATCGCAATCTAAATATCAACTTGTTCAACATCTTTCTTGGTGTAAAAATGTTTTGTAGAAATGTAAAAAAAAATAAAAAAAATAGTGCCGTAGTTCTTTTTCAAAGGAAATAAATTCAGATAAAAATAAAATGAAAAAACCTAAAACAAATTCGAAAGTAATTGTACTAATTCAAAACCAATCCCAGTAATAATTTCCGAATAAACTCTTCTAGGGGAGGAAATGAATGCCTGCACCTGTTGTTCATCAGGTGCCTTAACAGGATATCCGCTAGTCTCTGTCGTGAAAAACTGGCTCTTTTAAACGCAACTTTAAATAATACTCTATACATAAAGAAAAATAAATTATCTAGTGATAAATATTATGTAAATCAATAATTAATTGTTTGTAAAGTATTGTACTTTAAATTAATCTGCATTAATTAAAGGAGTGAGTTATCCTCAATCAAAGATTTGGTTTTACCCTGAATTACTAATAAATCGCTTACTTCACAGGGCATGGAGGCTTTCGGGCCAAACTTTGTATCTAAGGGAAGGATATTGACGCTACATGTCCTCACTGCGGGGTCCCAGGAGCATGCTGAGCATACCGTCATAAACTGCACCGCCTTAGAGGCTAATAAATCTAAGTTGCTGAAGGGAATCGGACTCTACGACCTTTCCGAGAATGACCCAATATAATTACCCGTACTATAAAAAAAATTGGGTGTGTGGGTTGTAAATGGCAAAGGGAACAACTTATTTCAATCTCAGAAGAAGAGACGTTTCCGGAAGACGACCCAATGACGAAGGCTCAGTAAAAAATTAAGAAAATTACCTAGAATCAGAAAGATAAAAGTAGATCAATGACCATATTATCATATACCTACCCATCTTCCATACCTTACATCCCTAACCAGATTTACTAATTTCTTTGGTATACCCTGTTCATACATTACGTTATACATCATTTGACGGTTGGTGTAATAACAAGCTTTTTTAGGGTGCTTAAATAAATAAATGAAATATTAAACCTACTAGTGTTGTTCCGCACTGTTCTTACCTCATCAATGAGTGATTCTACAGTTCAATGGTCACTCTACAAAAAATGTTTTTTCCAAAATTACTAGTGTTGGATTGGATTCTCACATTACACTGAAGTATTACCTATAACGTTTAGTATAATGTAGGAATAAAGGAAATCATTTTTATTTTATTAATGAAGATTTAGGACTACTTCGTCGACGGTAATATCGTCGTTTGTAATCATAACCGGATAACTCCGAAATTGAAAAGATTAACTTTTTTACATTTTTCGCTAGCTATTACTTACCTAATTATGTCTAACAGGCACTTTACCGCCTTATTTCTCATGGTTTTGGTCCCGACGCACAGTGGTCCCAAATCCCAAAAACCTGGCCAAAACCTCAAAAATGAAACTTTAAGTTGGAAGTTTTAGACCGTTGGGTTGGGTACACTAATAGTTTAAGCACTGAATGGTAAAGGAGAAATGGAGAAACGGCTTCTAGCAGAGATTATACTTCGGTGCAAACGTGACCTTCGTTCGAGCAATACCCGCACCTGACATAACAGCAAGAAAGAACGCTTAGAGAGTTTGTCGGGCGGCGCTGCCGCTGGTGCCTGTGGTCGGTCGGGGTCCCGTGGTGGGGGTACGATGGTGTGAGGCCGTTGGCCTGGGAGGTGGAAATGAGCTTTAATCTATCAATACATGTTATCAGTTAAAGCAAATAAAGGATTAAATAGATACTGCAATATAAATTCCAACAAGATATTTACTAAAGGTATGCATATCAACAACACTATTATCCACTGGCGTTAATGGCTTTAGGTTGTCCCGCCAAAAAAAAAAAAAGACCACTCGCTTCAAATGTTAATAACTTTACTTAGAGTGCATCGATTTTAATTTTTCAAAACGGAAAATACTCCTGAAAGTAAGTAGAATTTATGTATGCATATAAAATTTTGAAGAGTTATGAAAAAGTTGATGAGTTACGCGGAGTTACGTTACAAAACCAATTTCGGTATTTAGTTAATACCATAATTTAACAAAATCAAGAAAAATTAGCTGCTCCTAGGTGCCAATTGTACTGAATGTTTGTATACTAGCTGCTAAGTTACGTGTGTACGAAAAAAAAAATCCTAAATACCCTATTTCGGCTAAATCTAATTTTTTAAATATATACGTCTTCCATAGTAAATCCGCCATTTTGTGCTTTTGACTTTTGATTCGTAATCTGCGATCTCGAAAAGCCCTATATACAAAGTTTTGGCTAAATCTGATATTTTTTATGTATGTGCGTCATATTGGATGCGCCATTTTGTTTTTCGTAATTTTGAATTTAGATTCATAATATTGGAGTGCTATCGATGGGTAGTTTCTCCACAAGTGTTTTCATGTCATATTCTACATTTTTGCACATTTACTTGATATAATACCATTATAGTTGTAAATATCATTGAATTAAATAAAAAAAATAAAAAAAAAAAAAAAGATTCATAATCAGCGACCTCGGAAACTTTAGTATACCAATCTTCATTTAAATTGAAGAACGCCTTCACATTTTGGCCAGGTTTTGGGGATTTGGGACCACTGTGCGAATAAAATTGCTTGACTAAACTAGCTAAAAATGTGAAAAAGTCAATTTTTGAAATTTCGGGGTTATCCGTGTTTGATCCCAAATGTGTCTTACTCTAATATATTTAATTGATTTCGGATTATTATCTGTTTATGTTATAATATTATGTATAAATTTTATACACTCAAATTATTGGTACTATCAGTAAGCCGCTAGTAATATGAAGTGGCCCGTAATTTAAAATCCACCCTGTTTTCCTCACCCCTTACTGTTTCGATCACAATGAACGAAGGATGGGAGAAATCATCTGTTGATTGGTCCTTAATAACAGACCCGCTATTCTTCTTGAAAGACCATTTTCGAAGCTGATGGACCATCCTGTAGTAAACTATAGACCATAGGCTATTGTTTGTCCGTATGATATTGAGCTGGTGCTTAGTGACAATTATTGTTATGGTCTAGTGCGTAATATGGAGATGTATTAATTCCCCTATTTTTAGAAAAATCACTACGTTCTTCATCCTAAAAAAAATGGATTCTACCTTTTTTTTTTTAGACAAAGGCTATAGTCGTGGCTTTATATTTTATTTAAAAATAAATATAAAGTCATAAAGAGACTCTTTATGTTGGCTTTATACAATACATTTAGCCTCATCTTTTAAAAATCTTACACCATTGACGTTGATGTCCACAATTGTTAGTGTGGATTCAGTCCCTATGAATGATGTATCAACCTCTCAGCTCAACAGTTGAGCTAGATCTCCGTAATGTAGAAATGACGTGCTGTTGAATATAGGATCAGGTCTCAGCGGGATCTTTTAGTGAATATTTTTGACTAGCCTCGGAAATGTAGGGCAATAATATGACAAAAGCTGAATGTTACGATTTTTTTTCTATTTTATCATTATGAAAGTATTGAATTGATATCTGTATCTATGCTCGATCTCCTAACCAATATAAATTACTAAAAAAATTAACTAAACCAAATTTCATGTTGCTTTAAGTTTAACAGCCTAAACACTGCATTGGTCATAAAGACCATTTATGTTATTCATTTTTTTCTTTCTCTTTTTTTATATTAATTTTTTATAATACTGAACATTCTATTATACTCTCTATTTTAATGTTATGTGCATGATAGTAGTTAGTTTGATTTTTTAAATTTGAAAACTGATTATATTGTTTTTTTCCATCTCTAAGGATTGTTGATAAAGAAGTGTTCAATCCAAAAATATTAGGCGTTATAAAATACAGACATGTATAAAATTAAGATTCTTGAAAAATATAGCTTTTGGTAGTGGTGATTTGTATATAATATTTTTCATGGGTATTTTTTTTTTTCTAAATCATTGAATCATTCCTTTTTTTCCGAGGGAAAGGAATATCATTAAGTCAAACCTAGCAAAACCATATTGCAATGAAGTTAATTAAAATTTTGATTATAGATTGATTTTTGACCGTTTTTGTTTATAGTTTAAAACAAGTTCATAAAAAGCGTTTGTTTGTTTTTAACTCCAAATATTCGCCGACTCATACTTTAAGACAATGCTTTATTAATAGTAGTACATCTAAGAATGAATTTAAACGAACTCAAAGTATCAAAAAGTTTTGTATTATTCAGGCTCACATTTCGGCTTAAGTTCTAGGCACTTTTCTTGTTAATGAGACCAGAGTTCTAAAACAAGAGCCTGAGCTTGAAGTTGACTGGATACAATCAGAAAATAAAACGTACTGAGTTGTAGAACTTAATTATAGTGTGTGCCAACGGTTTCACTAGTCATGTAGCTTTAGACCTGTCACCCTGATGAATCCTAATCTTAAGCCAAAACGTGGATTTACTTTACGTTTAAGTTTAACACTCCCGTTTGTAATTCTTCCAAAACAGAGGGATACAACAATTCCATCACCTAGTAGATTTTCAGCCAGTTAAAAAATTTATTTTATTATCTAACGCATTTTGTATATATATACTCATATTATTTTTAATTACTAAAACGTTCAATCAACCAAACCGGTTGTAAAAACGTAAATAAGAGAAAAACATTTTACAATAATTCAACAAAATTTGATAACCTTTTCAAATATTTAAGAACAGCATTTGGCATATCACATCATTAAACCCAACTAAGGAAGCACGATAATTTATTCTATCCAATTTTAATAATTTCAATCAAATTAATGTATATAATAATATCATTTTCTGTTTTCTAACCTCTTCATTTTTATTTAAATTAAGATTAACTAATAAAGCAAATAGGTGTTTTGACTTCTTTTTTGAACTTCTCTAATAGTTATTATTAGCACATTTCATAAATATGTGTCGATCTAGGACTATGAAATAATACCTGCGCTCTACCATTAAATTTTAAATAATAAAATTTTATTAGTCAAGTTACATATTGCTACAGGTATAGAGGTAACAGATCGAAGAAACTCACAATCAACGTAAATGCTGAAATACAAAATAAAATTATTTTGGGCCTTGTCTGTACTAAAACATTCCAAACAAATAATTAATTCTAAACAAATTAATTAACGGATAGTGGTGTAGTTTGGTAAATAGAACGCTAGGTTAATGAGTTATAAATACCGGATTCGGGACTGGCTATGGTATGTAATTTTTTTAGTTTGTTAATAACTGTGGGATCTATAAACCCTTCTGGGGTCCAGGTACGAAACCTCTGTAAATTGGGTACCCTTAATTTAGGGAAAACCTGGTGATTAGGCTCATATCATCTCTCTGCATATCCATTGGCTTGGAAATAGTACATTTCTGTTTATCTATTGTACCCAAGACCCTTCATGCTTTACAGTGGTGCAGTTTTTTTCTTCAGTGTTTCGTTGTTAAATATGTTTCCAAAATCGACTTATTAACAGCCCGTGCACCCAATCCTTAAGAGTTATATGATTTTGTCAGGTTATATGAAAAAAATATCGTGAAAAACTTATTTTCATATGTAAGGACGCCAAAAATAGCCCATCAAAGGGTAAAAAAAATATTGATTCATATTTATTGCACTTATATTGTCAGATGTTTAACAGTAAAAAGTAAATTATAGTAAGGTACTGAACGTTATTTTTTTATTGTAGAAATGTTTGATTTTGTCTTTAAAAAAAAATCACTGAGATGGGCAATCTCCCTCCCTTAGACATTATTTAATAACTTCGTTTCATAACTAACTGTTCCTCGTCAGATGGGAAACTCTTGAACCGTCCGAAAGGTAATTAAATACGTCTTAGGACTCTGCCGTTTATTGTCAAAACTTTTTGGAAGTTACGGGAGGACAAAAAAGTCCTTAACGGAACAGGACTGGCGCCTCTTTGAAATATCCTCGTTACCCTCACGAGCAAGCCAACAACTTTTCCAACTTCTCTCCAAGTCAATTTTCGCACCTTAACTCCAGCACCAATATTTTAACATCAGTTCTTTCTTTAGTCGGTACTGAAGTACTAGCCGGTACTTGAATAGTCAGGTTTAAGTAAAATTAATGCATCAATACCTAACACCTAATACCTAACAATACTTGTATTATTTCTACAAGCTATGAAGGGTATTGGGTTCAGTACATGTTGGGCTCCTAAGCCAACTGTTGTGCAAGATGGTGATTTGGCTGAGAGCGCATTCACCCACCAGCCTTTTCCGCAATAAAGGGTACCCTCTTAAAGAGGCTGGATAAGCCACATATATCAATGATTAGATTCATGGCTGATGACAGAATAAATGATTTATGTGCCATAGCCGGTCTCGAATGCGGCACCAACAGGCCAGTAACCATGCATCCTACTTGCTGAGCTACTCCGCTCCGTTAAAACTCAATATCGTTCGAAAAACAGTATAGTTTTAATATTATATTCTTTTTTCCATATGAACCTCTTTCATTCCTTTGTCACTGAAACAAAAATAATTCAATAATGTAGAAAATATGCTAGAAATATCTCTTTGATCCTCCTAGATTCAATTCGATGTCAATAAAGTTTGTGTTCTATTTTATCTTTTCAGCATATTATATGAGTATATTATGACATAAAACATAAACCATAAAGGGTGATATTTCTAAATTTATTCCAGTACGAAAAAAGATAACGTGTGTCACAGGTGGTTGATTTATTAATGGTATATTCAGAAAAAAATTAAATATTAACAATGAAAATTGTAATTAGAGATTACCTATTTTAGTTTGTATATATAAAAAATAATACCTTAACGGATTATATCCAAAGGAAGTGTGCGGGGAATGGGTCATGAAAATAAAAAGCGAATGATTTGGATGATGGCCATAGAAAATTTAGGTTAATGTGATCCTTTTGTGAGCCCGGCAGGTGGCCCTAGGTTTTTTTTAAGGGAGTAAAAAATCCTTACTTACGCCGTCCTTCGGAAGGGACGTTAAAACGGGGGTCCCGAGCCTGTTCGAAGTCAGGTACTCATTAAAAATCCCTATCCTAATTAATGCTGGATAGGCAAAATTTAGAGCTCCCACTGTAGCATCGTCCGATTAGCCAGAGCGCATAAAGTGACATTAAATGAACGAACGAAAAATTAAGGGTAAAATCATTTATTTGAATGACTAATGCTTTGATTTACACTTTAAAAAAAAATCTTAATAATTCTTAAGATCTCCTTGTTAAATGCAACGGAATCCGACTACTTCAAAATAACTCACTAAAAAAAAAAAATCATTTGCTGTTTTTCAAGATGGAAATAACTCCTGCAAAAACACTCTTGGAAACAAAAATATTCCAATTTTTCAATTAAAAATTATATCTATACTTAAATTATTTCCATATCGCTGCTATAACGATTTCGGCAATCGTATTTCCATTTCCTGAGGTTCACTAGATTGTATTTAAAAGTTTCATGTTCCGCTTTTGCCTATTGGGTTTTTCCCTTGAAGGCCTATTTTACTGGCCTTTGAATGATATATGGCAGGTCAGTCATAAGGTATACATTCTTAATCACCATAAAGATAACGGCCTTTTTAAGACCGTCCATTTTTTTTATCTATATCACTTAACGGAATTACATTGTCTCGGTACTCATTTAACGCATAATTTAATCAATAAAATAGAGTCAAAACTCAAAACGAAACATTAAATTTAATTAGAATGCAAATGGAAAAATCCACAAGCAGAGCCTTATGTTTCAAATCTGGTGTAAAATACAAACAATTATCAGTCGACGTTTCGCCTATTCAGGCATTATCAAGACACACAAAAAAAGCCTATTTGAGCGATTATTCGTTGGGATGTATTGCACTTCTGTTTTGAGATGTGATTGATCTTACCTTATTTTTGTGTCTTGATAATGCCTGAATAGGCGAAACGTCGACTGATAATTGTTTGTACTTTACACCAGAACCAACATAAACAAACAACATAAGAAACATAAGGCTCTGCTTGTGGTTTTTTCCATTTGCATTCGCATAATTTAATATTTTTTAAATTTATTATTCTAAATACTTTTGGTGAATTCACCGTTTAGGAATTATAGATGCTCGCATTTTTTTATTACCATTGAACACTACATTGAATAATGGAGGATAATGCGTGAGGTAGATTTAGGTTACGTGTCTAACAGAGATCAGAAGACAACTTTATTTGATCATTGGGCATGTACGAAATCATTAATTTTATCATTTTGTACTGTACTGATGTAAACCATCCATAAGAAGTTAAAAGTTTGCTAAACCCTCTTATGGCTTACTCATCCTCGATAAAGAACCTCTTAATTATAGGATATCCTGAAATTATGATTTCAGCCAAACCACCTCTTTGCACAGACGTTGGCTTAGAAACAACGTGGTCCTGAACAAGCGCTTCAACTTAGTGGACTGCCCTTGCCGATCAGTGATAAATACGTGTTTAAAATTCCTTCTTCGTAAGGAATAGACTCATGCCTGTTAAGAGTTTGAATTTAACGAGGCAATTACGTATGCATCTCGAAAACTCACTTACCACATATTACCTTACTTAAGAATTCCTTGTTAGTTCAAACATAATTTCTTTCGTGGCTAACACATAAAATGGACTTTGGTATTCCGCTCCCGGTAGTATACAGAGTTAACCTCAAGGCAGATATCTCTGGTCGGCAAAATCGACTGGTAGCCCAGATTTTGGACTACCGACAGCATGCGTAATTGCTAAAAGTACGGCCTCCTACGGAAAAAAATAAAAATAAATATTTTTCTTGTTGATTCAGAGATTTATTTGAAGTGGTGGTTAGCAAATAGATACCTTTATTTAGATACTAGATCAGTAAATATATATCAATTTCAGTTAGGTATCGAAATAGCTCACGAAATTATCTTCATTATTTCGTTATTGTGTTTTTGGGAAAAGCCCCCATAGATATAGATTTTGCCTTGTGATTATATTTACTGGGTAAAAAACTCATATTTCGTTATGTTCATGAATTATTGAATTAAGTGGGTATATAGCCTACTGTCTAAACTTATAAAATCTACGGTAAAAATATCTTTTTATTTCAGTTAATTTAAGTTTACTATTTAAATTTTTTTTATATAATCATAGCAGCTAATTACTCCAACACTTATAGATTTTAAGATAGATTTGTAAAAAATTCAGATTTGTTGAAAACTTAGATTGCCTACGACAAGACGTGAAAATCGTAAGCTGTCACAACGAAATAGAGAATTATTACAAAAATAACTCAATTATTCTGTCTCACTTGGGAAGTTATTCTCGCTTATTGCCAATTTAGGAAAACTTGTCGCGCGGTAAAATATATCTTTTCCAACGTCATTGTGAGTGGCTTAGCACAAAAATTGATGTCTTTGAAGAAATTTATTGCTTCAACCTTAACAAACTCGAGCAAGGTAAAACAGGCCACAAGTATCATTTGTTAACGCATTGTTTTAAGTTCTTATGTTTACTTTGTTTTGAGTATTAAGGAGTTGTTATGTATTTGTTTTTATAGTTAATTTTTTAATAGATTATATCTACAGCCCCGGTGAATAAGTGGTTAAGTCGGATTTTGTCCAGAGAGAGATAACTGCTTTCAGATAACCAGAATCATATCATTCTCTTAGTTTTGGCATGACATTGAGTTGTAATATAAACAATAACAATAATTGACATAGCAAACTTTAGGATTGACAAAGTTTAAGTTTAACTCACTTGGAAGACCGAAGAAGATTTTTATAAAATGAAAGAAATTCTTAACATAC